>PVJD01017513.1:0-17274 GCA_004026545.1 Mormoops blainvillei | reverse complement strand
GTACCCATATAATTTTTAAATATTTTAAAATAATTTTTAATTTTTGGATTTTAATTATTCAAGTTGCTTACTGTTTTCCTTTAAGATATTTCTCATAAATTTCCTAACATATTTTTTCATTTTCTTTTTTATTGTTGCTCAAGTACAGTTGTCTCCATTTTCTTACCACCACTTTCCCTCTCCCCACCACCCCCACCTCCCTTCAGCTTTGTCCATGAGTCCTTTATGCATGTTTATGATGATCCTTCCCCTTCTTTCCCTTGTTACCCACCTCGTCCCTCTCCTCTGGTTAGTGTCAGTTTGTTCTTTATTTTAATGTCTCTGGTTCTATTTTGCTTGCTTATTTGTTTTGTTGATTAGGTTCCACTTATAGGTGAGATCATTTGGTATTTTTCTTTTACCACATGGCTTATTTCAGTTAGCATAATGCTCTCAAGAAAGGTAATCATTGTTGCCTTTTCACATTGGTTTAAAGTAGTTTTATTTTTTAACACTTCTTATCAAAATTTCGTACTCAAAAGTTTCTGACACTGCAATGAATTAACTCTAGCAACCCACACACCACCTTCAAAGAATATTACAAATCCCTTGAAATCCTATCCTAATATTTTACTTGTTGATGAGTGTATATTTATAAAAAATTTCTTTAAATTCTGAAAAGAAGCCATGACTCTCAAAATGTTAAGGACTACTGTTTGAGACTTTGAGACAATATCTTCTAGTTTCTTCTGTGGAGAAGAATGTTTTTTATATTACTGGTTTTATACTCTACTGACTTCTTGTATCAATATATTGCCTAATATGATTTTAAATGTTCTATTATAATAAGGGTTCTTTTGCATTTTTTCTTGTTGTAGTGAGCTTACTTAACCTGTCTTCTTTTATTCCGGCCTATTCTCTTTGTACAGCTATCTGGTCCTGTTTTAAACATATTACCCTATTTTCTACATTTGAGGATAAAAAGCACATATATTCTAGGATGTTCATGTGTATCTTTTTCAAAATTATTATAGAAAGTTTGATATTTCCTGAGACTCATGGTAATTTGTCCGTTCCTCCTTGCTTCAGAATTTTTTCAGAAGTTCCATACCAGTTTTACAAATTCATGCCTGATTCAATACATATGTACCTACCTAGGCATGCTTTTTTATTTTATCGTTTATACTGTTACAACTGACCCATCTTTGCCCACTATGCCCCCTACAACCAACCAGCCCTCCAAATCCATAATCAGTCCCCTTACCATTGTTCACATCCTTGGGTGTTTCCTATACATTCTTTGACTAATCCCATCACTTTCTTTCGATTAGTCCCCATCTCCCTTCTTACAGATATCTGTCTACTCCATGATTCTGTACCCCTGGTTCAATTTTGCTCATTATTTACTTTTATTAGATTCCTCTTATAAATTGGACCATATGGTGTTTGTCTTTCACTGAGTTGCTTATTTCACTTTGCATAATAGTGTCCAGTTCCATCCATGTTGTCCTAAAAGTTAAAGATTCTTTCTTTCTTTCGTCTGCATAATATTTTGTTGTGTAGATGCACTGCAGTTTTTTTTAACCACTCATCTAGTGATGGACACTTAGGCTGCTTGCTAATAGAACATCTATGAACATGAGGGTGCATTAATGATTTTGAATTGGCGTTTTGGGATTCTTTGGTTATACTCTCAGCACTGGAATCACTGGGTCAAAATGTGGTTCATTTGTTCATTTTTTGAGGAAATTCTATAGTGTTTTCCACAGTGGATGCACTAATCTGCTTTCCCAACAACAGAGCACTAAGGTTTTTTTTGTTTGTTTGTTTGTTTGTTTGTTTGCTTATCCTCACCAGCACTTGTTTTCTTTTGATTGATTGATGGTATCAATTCTGGTAGGTGTAAGGTGATATCTCATTGAAGTTTTAATTTGCATTTCTCTGATGATTAATGATGTGGGGTATTTTTTTTATATGTCTATGGACCAATGTCTGTCCTCCTTGGAGAAGTGTTTGTTCAGGACCTTTGCCCACTTTTTAATTGGATTATTTGTCTTCTTGGTGTTGAGTTGTATAAGTTCTTTTTATATTTTGAGATGAAACCATTGTCTAATACAGCATTGGTGAATATGCTCCCCTATACAGTTGGTTCCCTTTTCATTTTGATGATGTTTACTGTACTGTGAAGAAGCTTTTTAATTTGATATAGCCCCATTTGTTTATTTTTCTTTTATTTCCTTTGACTTAAGAGATATATAATCAAAAATATTTCTGTCAAA
Organism: Mormoops blainvillei; assembly: GCA_004026545.1. Classification (NCBI taxonomy): domain Eukaryota; kingdom Metazoa; phylum Chordata; class Mammalia; order Chiroptera; family Mormoopidae; genus Mormoops; species Mormoops blainvillei. The sequence continues at coordinate 15,016 of PVJD01017513.1, read as the reverse complement.
AAATAAATAAATATAACCAAAACTGGAAAAGAAAAAATATTTCTGTGTAAAATATCTGAAATTTTCTACCTTTGTTTTCCAATAGGATTTTTATGGTTTCACAATTGATTTTTAAGTCTATTATTCATTTTGAGTTTATTCTGGTGTATGGTATAAGAGAGTAGTTGAGTTTCATTTTTTTTTGCAGGTACCCGTCAAGTTCTCCCAACACCATTTATTGAAGAGATTGCCTTTACTCCACTGTATGCTCCTGCCTCCTTTGTCAAGTATTAAAAGAACATGAAGGCATGAGTTTATTACTGGGCTCTTTATTCTGTTACATTGATCTATGTGCCTGGTCTTTTGCCAGCATCAGACAGTTTTGATTACAGTGACCCTTTAGTATATTTGATATCAAGTACTGTTTCACCCTCTATTGTGTCTTCTTTCTTAAGTTTGCTGAGACTGTTGAGGGTCTTTTTTGGTTCCATATACACTTTTTGGTATTTTTGTTCTAAATATGTGAAATATACCATTGGTATATCAATAAAAATTGTGCGGAATCTATAGATTGCTTTGGGTAATATGGGCATTTTAATGATGTCAATTTTTACAATCCATGAACATGATATAAGCAAATACCACTTATTTGTATCTTCCACAATTTCTGCGTTCTGTGCTCTCATTTTCTGAGTACATGATTTTACCTCCTGTTAAATCTATCCCTAGGTACTGTTTTTGTTATTGTTGCAATAGTAAATGTAGTTGTTTTCTTAGTTTCTCTTTCTGATAGTCCATTATTTTTGTATAAAATTATCTAGTTCTGAATATTGACTTTGTATCCCACTGAATTCATCTATAAGGCCAAGTAATTTTTTTAGTGGAGCCTATAAGGTTTCTACATACAATATCATGTCATCTGCAAATAATGACAGCTTTATTTCTTGGATGCTTTTTATTTCGTCTTCTTGTCTGATTGTCATGGGTACAAATTCCAGTACTAACTTGAATAAAGGTCATGAAAATGGATACACTTGTCTTGTACCTGATCTTAAGGGAAACACTTTTTTTTTTAGCCCATTGAGAATAATGTTAGCTGTAGGTTTCTAATATATGTCCTTTATTATGCTGAGATATACTCCCTCTATTCCCACTTTGCTGAGTGTTTTTATCACAAATGAGTAATGGAGTATATCAATTCTTTTCTGCATCTATTAAATAGATTTTTGTCTTTCATTTTGTTTATGTGACTTATCACACTTATTGATTTTTGGTAATTGTGTCATTCTTGCATCCATGGAGTAAATCCCACTTGATCACAGTATATGATCTTTTTAATGTATTGCTGGATGCAGTTTGCTAATGTTTGATTGAGGATTCTGACATCTACATTTGTACAGGCATACAGACCTGTACTTTTCTTTCTTTGTTATATCTTTACCTTATTATGGAATTAGGATAATACTGGCTTTGTATAAAAAGTTTGAAAATAGCCCCTTTTCTTAATGTTTTGGAATAGTTTAAGAAGGATAGGTGATAGCTCTTTGAATGATTGGTAAAATTTGTCAGTGAATCCATCAGGTCAGTAGGTTTTTGGTGCCAGAAGATTTTGATTACTGCTTTGAGTTTGTTGAATGTATCAGTCTATTCTATTTTCCTGGTTTTTCCTGATATAGTTTGCATACTCTGTATGTTTCTAGAAATTTATCCATTTAACCCAGGTTGTCTTTTTTTTTTTTTTTTTTGGTATATAGTTTTATATAGTAATGTCTTAAAAATCCTTTCTATTTTCAAATATTTTATTTATTTATTTTCAGAGAGCAGAAAGAAGGGAGCATGAGGGGGAGAGAAACATCAATGTGCAGTTGCCTCTCAAGGGCCCCACACTAGGGACTTGGCTGGCAACCGAGTCATGTGCCCTGACTGAGAATCAAACCTGTGAACCTTTCGTTCGCAGGGCAGCACTCAATCCACTGAGCTACACCAGCCATGGATGGTTATCTTTAAAAAAAACCCTGCTCCTGGATTCATTGGTCTTTTGAATTGCTTTTTAGTCTCTATATCATTTATTACTGCTCTGGTCTTGATTATTTATTTCCTTCTCCTTGCTCTGGGATTTGTTTTTTATTGTTTTTCTAGTTCTTTTCTGTGTAGAGTTAGGTTGTTCATTTTAGATTTTTTCTCTTCTGTAGGTAAGCCAGTAATGCTATGAACTTTCCTCTCAGGACTGCTTTTGTTATGTCTATGCCCCATAGGTGTCAGGTTGTTGTGTGTTCATTTTCACTTATTCCAGGTAGTTTTTAATTTCTGCCTGAACTCATTGTTAACCCATCACTATTTAATAACATGTGTTTTAGCCTCCATGTATTTGAATATTTTGAGGTGTTTATGGGAAGACAAAAGTGGAGAAAACTAATATCAATAATGAATTGAAATAGGAAAACTAAAAAGGAAAAAGGAAAGAAAAAGAATCACAAAAATAAGAGGGAAGAATAAGGGAACAAGGTGGTAATCAATAGTAATAGTAAAATTAGATATATAAAAGAGAAAATAAAGCAATAAAAAGAAAAATAATAAAAAGGTTATGAAAAAGGAAAAATAAAAAATAATGAAAGAAAAAAAATAGAATTCATCTCAGCAGAGTAATTGTCTGCCTGCTGGGTTCTCACTTTGGATACCACTCTGGTATTGCAATGTATTTCAATGTACAGCTGGCTGGTGTATTTCAATGTCAGGTGCCGTCCACATGTAGACTTCAGCAGTCTGATCAAAGCTACAAGTAGTTCTCAGTTTGTGGCTGATTCCTCTGAGTTTGGCTACACCCAGGATGGGCCCAGGTGTGTATCAACAAGTGACCCAAGTCACCACAGAATCCACCCCTCCCTGCTTCTGCCTGCTGGACTGCTGTCTATTATAGATTAGTTGTGGATCCAACTGTTTCTTAGAGGACTTCAGGTGGAATTAGGAGTGTGTGTTGGGAATCCTGGGTCTCCGATGGCAGATGCTTTTCAGACCAGATGCTTCAGGGTAGATGCTGGGGGTGTTCTTCTGCCCCTGAGCCACTAGGCAGAGTCTGTCCAGGATTTTTGGCCTTTAATTGGCAGGGCAGGGCCCCTAGTAGTCTAATATGTGGGTCTCCAGAGCCCAGCTTTTGGCTCTGTCCAAAACTGGGAGGATGTTTCTCTTGATCTCTCATGAACGGGAAACACCAGTCCCTTTCCCAGGAAAGTATATGGTATGGTTGCACCCTATAGCCCAATTCTGACTGTCTACTCATCAGGAATTAAGGTGCAGGATGCGAGAAAAGACAGAAGGAAAGAAAAGAGAAAAACCCAGAAAAATAACACAAAATATAGAACTAAATAAGAACAATAACAACAACAACAAAAAAGTACAGGGTGCAACAAGCAGGATTCCAGAGTTTGGGGGGAGTGGTATCCGAAAGAGTAAGAAAATTGCTTTTCCCCTGTGAGGAGGGGTTTGTTATTCTCAAAAAGATGGCTGCTACAGAATTCAGGTATATATCAGCACATAAAACCCCATGGCTTCTCCCCACATTTTTCCCCAGTGTCTCCCACTTCAGACTCTACTTGTGCGACTCCATCCTTGCTACCTTCCATTCACTTGGGTCCAACATGACTGGTTTTGAACAGAAGACCTGTGCTTTGGACTCTTTAAAAAATAAGAAAGAAAACTAAAGAAATAGTGGATTTCTTTTGAGCATTTCACATTTCTACCCAACTGAGATAAACCCTGCAACTTTTCTCTGCTGAGTGTTACATAGTCTACTGATCCTGGCACTGAGGCTCTGTAATTGGGACCCAGTTTGTGGTCCTTATTTCTCTACATTCAAGGGAAACTCCCATAGCTATACTACTACCTTGGCCCACCACCCCTGTGAATAGACCAACCCCTTTAATGATCTCACCCTTTCTACCAGTTGTGGTGTTTATTTTTTTCCCCAGCCTCGGTTAAAACTTTCTTTTGGGTAGTATTTGGTTTACTTCAGCTGTCTGGTACTGTCTTTAGTTTTATTTCCAATTGGGTTCTGGGAGGAGGTGAGCAATAGATCCTCCTACTCTGCCACCATCTTGCAAACAATCCCACATGTTTTTTTTCTAGAAGATGGGAGAATATGTATTTTCTTAAACTTTCTTACTGTCCATTTAGTTATTAGCATCTTTTTTTTTCCCCACAGCTAGATCTGCAGTTCAGTTCATATAGACCTTAGGTCAATATGCAATACATTTATTTATTGGGATTTTATAAAATGAATTTAGATATTTTCTAGTTACAGTTCTCAGAATTGTTTTCACTAGGAATTTAGATGAAATTTGAAATATGTGCTTTGGCATAAATAACTCTGGTTTTCATTACAAAATATTTTATTACAAAATCATAAGCATGTAATTCTGTAACATAACAACATCACACTCAAGCACACCATGTGACATTTTAGGTGAAATGTTCAAATTAAAACTATATATTGTTACACTCATATAATTACCCTACCAACCACACTCAAACAGGCCTTTCTTCTTCCAGACCCTGCATCTCTTTGTGTAAGTCTATGTCCTCAATATACAATCTCCCATTACTGTTTCAGTGTTCATTCTTGTTTATTATATTGACGTTTAGACTTTGACATATCAGGACATGATTTGACTTCATTCACCATTTTTATTGTTTTTGTTTTTGTTTTTTTACTTCCTTCCAAGCAACATTCTAATGTATGTTCTGAGAAACAAATATAAACTAATAAGGGCATGGTACAGCCAAAATATAGCTCTGGTTAGGTTAAAATATAAGTATGATATATTTAAAAGATAACCAAGTGATTTTCTGATCAGTGTAGTACTTCTTCCCCAGAGTTAGGTAAAAACAGTAAGAGTAAATCAACTTTGTGTGTGTGAATGTTTATGCGATATCTTCTGTTTATTCAGGTAATTGAGAATGAGGTATTTTTTTATTCCATCCACATAAATATACTGTAAATAGAAATTATGTCCAGACCATGACCAATAATCTTGTTTTATATCTCATTATTATTTGGTGTCCTTCTATTTTTGTTAGAGATATTTTGGTGGTGTAACTAGGCAGGACTGCCTTATTTCCATGGTAATCTTAAATCTTCCCAAAATGTCTGTGGTTATTATTCTGTTTATGTTATATTTAATGTCTCATTGTTATTTTGCTTTGAATGTTAAGTCTCAAGTCTTTACGTTGGAGTCTATTTCAGTGGTTAGCGATGTATTGCAATTTGTAAAACCTTCTGTTTCTGGGTAATGGAACTCATTTGATCATCGTGGACAGTCTATGAGATAGATACTATTATTGTCTCCATCATTACCAAAGGGAAGTCTGGGAAAATTAAGAAACTTGCCTCAATTCATGCATTAATTAAGTTGCAAAACCAGAATTCAAACACAGGTTACATAGCTCTTGAATATTTGTTCTTAATCACTAAATTATAGATTGTCTCATTATGTTTTTATCTTCTTCCAGGCTTCTGAGATCAACAATCTCAAATGTGTAAGATAATTAACTATGTAGAATATGATGATATATTTTTTCCTTTGAAAGTTATTGCATATAGATTTGTTAAGTAATGATATATTTATTAGCTGATCTATGGTTGTATTGAGGCAGGGCAGGGATGGCAATGGTTTAAATACATACTTAGCTCATTGTTGAAGGTCTGTGGTATTCATATGAAATAGGCCATGTAACATGATCTCAGTCACTTAGCTAGACCCTGGGAATACACTAATGAACCAAACAGGTATTGTGGAGAAACAGGTATTAAAAAAATCATTTTAAATATTTCTTAAATTGAGTGAGTCCAAGGGCACAGCATTCTTAGAAGATATGTATTGGGTCTAATGAGAGCATTTATAAAGGAAGGGTATCTATCTGGAAAGTCAATAAAATTTCCTTGAAGAAATGATGTCAATGATAAAAAATGAATGAGTTAATCAAGAAAAGGGTGTGGACATTCCAAGTAAAGAGAACAGAATCTTCAAAGTCCATGTAGCTATTAAAAAAATCATGGCATACTTAAAAGACCATAGCAAGTTTATTATGGACAAGAGGAGAAAGCAAGATAGGGAGAAGCCTGAAATAATACTCTAAAGATAAGAATCAGAAAATTCTGGGCTTTAAATCCCATGTTAATAAGTTTCATTTTATCCAGAGGGCAATGAGAAAAGAATTAAGCTTAAAGGGAGACAAAAAAAGATGGCAGCGAGGTAGAATGTATCATGCACCTCCTCCCAGAAACCAATTAGAAATAAAAGTAAATAGAGTACTATACATCTGAAGTACACAATAAAAACTACCCAAAGAAGAGGCTTTTAACCATGTGCAGGAAAAAATAATAACACCACTGGCAGGAAGGTTGAGGTCATTAAAGTTGCCAGCCCATTCACAAGGGCAGTGGGTTGAGGTGGTGCCATGGCTGTTGGACCATCCTCTTGAAAAGAGAGAGGCAAGGAGCTCAAACTTGGCCCCCAAACTCATAGCATCAGTGCCGGGATCAGTAGACCATGTAGAATCCAGGGGTGAGAGCCATGGGGTTTGTCTCTGCCGGGGAGAGATGAGACCTGCTGGAGAGAAACTTTTTTTTTCTATCATAATTGTTTTTTGTCATATTTTATTTATTTTTAAATGTAATTTATTTTTTGAGAGAGGGGAAAGGAGGGAGAACAAGAGGGAGAGAAACATCAATGTGTGATTGCCCTTGTGTGCTGCCTACTGGGGACCTGGCCGACAATCCAGGCATGTGCCCTGGCTGAGAATCAAACCAGCGACTCTTTGATTCACAAGCTGGCACTCAACACATTGAGCCACACCAGCCAAGGCTCTTTCTTAATTCTTAAAAAGACCAAAGCACAGGTCTTATGTTCACAACCATTCATTCTGGGCCCCAGTAAGGGAGGATACCGTGGACGGCAATCTCACAAGGAGAGTCTAGTGTGTGAGGCACTAGGGAGTGATGTTGAGGAGTGGCTGTGGGGCTTTCTGTGCTGGAGTATACCTGGACTCCATGGCAGCTACTTGCTTGAGAAGAGAAAACCCCACCCAGGAGGAAAGCCCTTACCCAAACCTGTGGGAAACTGCTTGCTCTACCCTCCTTTTGCAATCCTTTAACTTCCACCGTGCACCTTTTTAATCTTTTTCATGTTTGTACATTTTTTGTATTGCTTTGTGTTGGCTTTTTTCCCTTTTATTCTTTTTCTCCAATCCTGCATCTTAACCAATTCTGAGGACACAGCAGTGTATGCAAACTCAGGGGGTGTTGGAGACTGGGTGTAGAGTGCAGTCATACCATTTACTTTTCCAGGAAGGAGCCTGGTACTTCCCCTTCATAGGAAAGCCATAGAAGCACCTTCCCAGTTTCAGGCAGACCCAATACCGAAACACTGGAAGCCCCACCCAGTAGTGTACGAGGTACTCTATCCTGCTGATCACATGGAAACAATATGGGACAGACTAAGACCAGCAGCTTGGCATTTGGGGAACATACCAGCCATCTTCCCTGATGTTCAAAATTGATGTATCAATTGTCACAGGATATTGAGGAGTTCCATCACTCTGATATCACCAGGATCCCTATGAAAATCAGTCAGGTCTATGGCTAGTCTAAGACTGACAGCAGACCAGAAGGTAGAGTCACACGGAAGCAAATCTAGCAGTGACTTGGGCTGTTTGCAGACATATCCCTGGACCCAGTACTGTTAAAACAAGCTTGGTAGAGCACCTTGGACCATACTGGGCACAGTCAAGCCTGGAGGAATCATCCACAAACTGTGGATCACTGGAAGCTATGAAAAGGCTGCTGAGAGCTAGATGTGGACAACCCCTGACACTGGCATACACCAGCCTTAGACTACAGTAGAGCCATATTCATTGGGAGAAACCAATAAGCAAGCATTAATTCTGCTCAGAACAACTCCACTTTGTTCATTTTCATTATTTTTCATTTTTGTAGCCTTTTCATTAGTTTTGTCTCTATTTTTTCTTCTTTTTCATCTATTTTATTACTATATTTTCTGTCATAACTTTCATTTTACTGTTACTATTGATTACATCATTTTTCCATTCTTTCTTTTTCTTATTTTTGTTATTATTTCACTTTCTTTGATCCTATTTTCCTGTTTTTCTCCTTCAATTAATTATTTGTATTAGTCTTCCCCTCTGATTTTCTCCCATAATCACTTTTCTGTTCTTTGGACTTCTCTTATTCTTTTTCTTTTATTTATTTCTCCCTCTTTCACTAATATTCCATTTCTCTTTCCACTTTTACTATTCTCTGATCTTTTGCCATTGAAATTGCTTTTGTGCTTGGTCAGGTTTTTCTTGTTTTGTTTTTGCTTTTTGTGTGGCTTTGGTTTATTCTGCCAGCACCAGGACAATAGTGTACAACACATGGCAGGGGCTGAACCACTCAATCACCCAGTCAAAGGGGAGACTACTCCAACATCCAAGCATTCCGAGAACATCCAGATCAGGAGAATAAAGACTGTGCAGCACTGAGTTCGACAGAACCCCTACCACATAAGGCCACTCCACGAGAAAGATAGTCAAGCAGACATATTGAAAAATATAGAAACAAAACAAAGTGAAACAGCTAAAATAGGGAGACAAATAAGCAACCACTAAACAAGAGTAATGGAAGAATCCCAAGAAAGGGTGTTAAAGGAAATTGAGGTTAAAAAAAAAACTATTAGACATAGATTTCAAATTAATGGTTATAGGGATGCTCAAGGAGCTAAGTGAGAACTACAAGGAACTCTGGAACTTGCAAGAAACTTACTGGGAACTACATCAGCATAATAAAGGACACAGAAACCATAAATAAGAGCTGAGAGGAAATTAAGAATACAATATCTAAAAAGAATGCACTTGAGGGAATAAAAAGCAGGCTAGATGAAACAAAGAATCCAATCACAGAGTTGGAAGAAAAGGTAGAAAAAAAACACCTAGACAGAGCAACAAAATGAAAAAAGGCTCAAAAAGAACAAAGATAGCTTAAGGGAGCTGCAGGAAAACATGAAATGTACTAATATTCATAGCATAAAGATACCAGAAGGAGAAGAAAAGGAGCAAGGGACAGAAAACCTATTGGAAAAACTAAGGACAGAAAAATTCCTTAACTCGGTGAGGGAAAAAGTGAGACATGTCCAGGAAGCACAGAGGGTTCCAGTCACGATGAACCCAAAGAAGCCCACTTGTAGGCATATCAACTAAAATGGCAAAATTTAAAGACAAAGAGAAAATCTTCAAGGCAGCAAGGAAGAAAAAACTACTAACGCACAAGGGAGCTCCGATAAGGGTAGCAGCTGACATCTCAACAGAAACACTACAAAACCAGAAGGGAATGGTAATAAATATTCCAAATAATGAAAAACAAAAGACTATAACCAAAAACTACTCTACACATAAAGGCTCTCATGTAAAATGGAAGGTGAAATAAGGAGTTTCACAAACAAACAAACAAACAAACAAATGTTAAAATAATACATCTCCACCAAACAAGTATTGCAAGAGATGCTAAAGGGACTGCTTTAAGAAGATGAAGAAAAAGAGAAAGAGAGAGAGAGGAACACAGGTACAAAGGAAACAATGGCAATGGATCACTTCCTATCAATAATCACCTTAAAAGTAAGTGTATTAAATACTTTAATCAAAAGAAAAAGGGTAGCTAAATGGGTTTATAAAAGAAAATTCCTGCATATGTGTTGTCTACAAGAGACACACCTCAAAATAAAAGATCAGCACAGGCTGAAAGTGAAGGGATAGAAAAAAAAACATTCCAAACAAACTCATATGAAAAAAAAAAAAAGCTGGGGAAGCAATAACTGTATCAGACAAATAAACTTAAAAAAAAGGTCATAACAAGGGACAACAAGGACACTATAGAATACTAACGGCAGTATTCCAACAAGAAGATATAACCCATGTAAACATACAAGACTCCAACACAGAAGCACCTAAATACATAGGGAAAATCTTGGAGGGTTTCAAGAAACATACACAGTAATACTGTCATTATAGGGGATTTTAACACCTCACAGTCAACAATGGATACATCTTTGTAAAACAGAATCAACAAGGATAGTGTGACATTGAGTGACACTCTAGATCAAAAGGATTATTATATACAGAACCTTTCACACCAAAAAAGCAAAATATACATTCTTTTCAAAATCACGTGGAATATTTTCAAAGATAGACCACATGGTAGGACAAAAAACGAACCTCAATAAGTTCAAGAAAATTGAAATCATATCAAGCTTGTCTTGGATCACAGTGGTTTGAAACTAGAAAGTAACTTCAGGGAAACAAATTAAATACACGGAGGTTGAATAACATGTTATTAGATAATGAATGGGATAGAATGAGATCAAGGAAGAAATCAAAAAGTATCTGGAAACAAATAAAAATGAACACACAACAGCCCAAAACCTATGGGACACAGAGAAGGTATTACTAATGGGAAGTTCATAAAAATACAGGTCTATCCAAAGAAGATAGAAAAATCTCAAGTACAGACCTAACCCAACATCTAAAAGAACTAGAGGAACAAGAACAAACAAAGCCCGAAGTAAGCGGAAAGAAGGAAATCATCAAAATTAGAGCAGAGTTAAATGACATAGTGACAAAAAACGGGGGGAGTCAATGAATCCAGGATTTGGTTCTTTGAAAATAGTTTTAAAAAGTGACAAACTTTTAACTAGACTCCTGAAGAAAATAGAGGAGACAAATAAATAAAATCAGAAATGAAAGAAAAGTTACACTTGATAATCAAAATTACAAAGGGTTGTAAGAAATTACTATGATCAAATAAATGCCAAAAACTGGACAACCTGAGTGAAAGGGACAAATTTCTAGAAACATAGTTTTCCAAAACTGAATGAATAAGAGGCAGAAAGCATCAATACACTAATAACAACTAGTAAAATAGAAGCAGTAATAATAATAAAAACTAAAATTCCTTACACAAAAACTCTGGATCAGATTGTTTCACAGGTGGATTTTATGAAATATTCAAAGAAGAGCTAACTGCTATTCTTCTCAAACTATTCCAATAAATTGCAGAATAAGGAAGACACTCAAACAGTTATTACAAAACCAGTATTACCCTAATACAAAAAGCAGGTAAATACACAACAATATAAGAAAACTACTGGGCAATAACTCTGATGAACATGGATGCTGAAATTGTCATTAAGATATGGCAATCTGGATCTAGCAATACATTAAAAAGATGACACACCATGGTGAAGTGAGATTTACTCCAAAAATAAAAGGAGGGTACAATATTCACAAATCAATAAATGTAATATGACACATAAAAAATGGACAAAAATCACATGATCATTCCAATAGGTGGAGAAAAAGCATTTGACATACTCCAGCACCCATTTATGATTAAAAAATAAAAAACCTCAGCAAAGTGGGAACAGAGGAAGCATACCTCAACATAATAAAGGTTATATATGAGAAACCTTTAGCCAACATCATACTCAACTTGCAAAAAATAAAAACTCTTCCCCTAAGATCCGGAACAAGTCAAGTGTCTCTGTTTTCACCATTTCTATTCAACATAGTATTGAAAATTCTAGCCACAGCAATCAGACAAGAAAAAGAAATAAAAGGCATCCAAATTGGAAAGGAAGAAATAAAACTGTCTTTTATTTTCAGGGTACATGATAATGTACATAGAAAACTTTATAGTCTCCACTAAATACTACTTTACCTAACAAGTGAATTCGTAAAAATAGCAGAATATACAGTCAATATTCAGAAATCAAAGGCATCTTTGTACACCAACAATTAAATATCAAAAAACAGAAACTGGGGAAAAATCCCATTTACTATAGCAACAAGCAATGTAAAGTTCACAGGAATAAATTAAATCATAGAAGACCTGTCCTGAGACAACTACAAAACACTAAAGAAAGAAATTAAGGAAGATACAAATAAGTGGAAGCATACACTGTGTCATCGATTAGAAGGATTAACAAAATTAAATTACCCATACTACCCAAAGCAATCTATAGATTCAATTCAATTCCTATCAAGATTCCAATGATGTATTTCACAGAACAAGAACAAATACTTAAAAAACTTACATGGAACCAAAAATGACCCCAAAAAGCCTCAAAAATCTTAAGAAAGAAAAAGTAGGAGGGATCACAATACCTGATATCAAACTATACTGCAAGGCTGCTGTAATCAAAACCATCTGGTATTGGCTTAAGAACAGACCCAAAAATCAATGGAACAGAATAGAGAGCCCAGAAATAAACCCATGTCTATTTGACAAAGGAGGAAAGAGCATACAAGGGAGAAAAGACCGTCTCTTCAATAAATGTTGTGAGAACAGGAGTGGTACCATGCAAAAAAAATGAAAATAGCTGTACCACCAACTTACATCATACTCCATAATAAACTCAAAATGGATAAAGGAATTGTAAATATAAATGATGCCATAACAATCCTAGGGGAAACAAATGCAGTACACTTTTTTATATCTCATGCAACAAAATTTTTTGCTGATATATCTTCTAGGTCAAGAGAAATAAAGAAAAAATAAACAAGTGAAACTACATCAAATTAAAGAGCTTCCGTGCAACTAAAGAAACCATTATCAAAAAGAAAAGGGAACTGACTATATGGGAAAACCAGACAAGGGTTCAATCTCCAAAATATATAAAAATATATATGACTCAACACCAGGAAGACAAATAATGCAATTGAAAAGTAGGCAAATCACCTGAATAGATACTTCTCCAAGGAGGACATACAGATGGCCCCTACATACATAGGAAAATGCTCAGGGTCACTAGCTATCAGAAAGATGCAAATTAAAACCAGAAAAGATGACGCCTCAAACCTGTCAGAATGGTTATGATCAATAAATCAACAAAAAAACAAGTACTGATGAGGTTGTGGAGAATGGGGAACCCCAGTGCACTGTTGGTGGGAATGCAGACTGGTACAGCTACTATGGAAAACAGTATGGAATTTCCTTAAAAAGCTAAAAATAGAGCTGCCTTTTCAATCAGAAATTCCACTGCTGGGATATACCGAAAGAATGTACCCAAAATACCGTTTCAAGAGAATTTATGGATGCCCCATATTCATAGCAGCACTATTTAAAGCCAATGTTTGGAATCAGTCTAAGTGCCCATAAGTAGATGCCTAGATTAAAAAACTGCAGTACATTTACACAATGGAATACTACGCAGCAGAAAGAAAGAAGGAATTTCTACCTTTTGCAAAAGTATGGGTGGATGTGGAGACTATTATGCTAAGTCAAATACACCAGTAAGTTTGAAAGATACCATATGATGTCACTTACAAGAGGAATCTAGTGAACGAAATAATGAGCAAAATATAACCAGAGGCTTAAAATTATGGAACAGACTGACAGCTGTAAGTGGGGAGAGGCGAGGTAGTGACTGATTGAAAGAAGGTGAAGGGATCAGTCAAAGAACATATATGAAGGCCCAATGGACATGGACAATGGTAAGAGAACTAATTATGGAAGTGAGAGGCAGCCTGGGAGGAGTTTGGTAAAAGGGGCGGAATTAGATTATGGTAATAACATAAAGTATAACATATGTTTTTAAAAACTGAAGGGAGAGGTATGGCATGTTAACATTTTTCCTCCAGAAAAATGATCCTATGAGTCATTGCAACTGTCACTACTTACAGGAAAGACAGAGAAGTACCACTGGAACAATTTATGTGGTAGATCCTTTTAAAAATGTCTTACAATCATATTGCAATTCTAGAGAACACTGAAAAAATACTAATGTTAGATAAAATTATTCTAATTGAACTGTGAGAACTATGATATTGCACCTGAATTTCAGGTAGAGGTGCCAGTATTATGTGTAATGAATAAGTTAACGAAACCCTTCTAGGGGTGTAAGTAGATACATGTGAAATAATTGTCCATAGTGAAGCTAAAACTCTTTAACACTACCAAGTGAATATTGGTGAGAAGGCATCCTATACCTTTATGTAATCACTTAAACACATTATTTATTTGGATGCAATGGAGATAAAAATCCAGAATTCAAATGTTGACTATCAGAAGTTGATTGCACCCAGAGCATATGTAGACATTGTTACTAACCTTGCATGACTTCATTCTTGCTCTAACCAAGCTAGGTCAGTGTTCTAATACCAGTTTTCTGCATTCAGCAACCTAGCTGCGTCTTGAACAGTGAAAGCTTAAAGCTTAAAATGCTGCCTTCTAGAGGCACTCAAGGGACTTCATTACTCAGATGATGCAATCATTCAGTCAAGTCCTTAGGGCCTCAGAGTAATGAGGAAAAATACCCAAATAGCCCACTGAGTCCTTCAGCTGCCATTCATAAACTGACACCATGTAATATTCCAGGTAGAGTAATTGCCCTACTACCACGGAAACCTTACTACATTAACAGTGTGGAGTCAGCCAGTTTGAGAACTGAGGGAGGTGGTTGCGTTTAATGTGTGACAACTGAACCTTTAGTTTCCTTCTTGAAAATCCTTAATAATAACAGTTGTAATGAAAACAAAACCTATATATATAATTTCGATATGAGCAAAATTATACATTTGTGTAAAATGACTCGACTTTTAACCATGCATGAAACAGATATGTTTGACTATAATGATTTCTTATTGACATAATGACAAATTTCAGCTAAGCAGTTAAAACTATGCATTTCCCGGATGACTTCCATACTACTCTAAATTGAAATGTACATTAAAACAGTCCATCTCAGTTTCTAAACATCAGGAAAGGGGAATTGGCTATGTTTATATTAAAAGTCTTGTATCTTGCAGTGTTAAAAGGATGCTGCTTACAAATCTCATTAAAATACAAATGGCTGATAAAATGATTTCTCACAGGCAGTTACACATATTGAATTTAATTTTATTTTTTATTTATTTTTTTATTGTTGTTGAATTACAGTTTTGTCCATTCTCACCCAACCCCTCCCATCCCCATCCCCCACCCTCAACCCTACCC
>PVJD01017512.1:0-17289 GCA_004026545.1 Mormoops blainvillei | reverse complement strand
TCAAGAAAGATATTGACATCAACACACTTATACTAGGGGATTTTAATACCCCACTGTCAACAATGGATAGATCATCCAAACAAAATATCAGCAAGGATATTGTGGAACTAAACAACGCATTAGATCTAATGGACTTAACTGATATATATATAGAACCTTTCATCCCAAAGAAGCAAAATACACATTCTTTTCAAATGCACATGGAACATTTTCAAAAACAGACCACATGATAGGGTACGAAGCAAGCCTCAACAAATTTAAGAAAAATTAACATCATATCAAGCATTTTCTGAGACCAAAAGGGCTTAAAATTAGAAACCAACCTCAAGGAAAACACTCAAAAATGTTCAAACTCATGGAGATGGACTAGCATGCTATTAAACAATGAATGGGTCAATAAAGAGATCAAAGAAGAAATAAAAAAGTTCCTTGAAACAAATGAAAATGAACATACACAGTCCAAAACCTATGGGACACAGCGAAGGCAGTCCTGAGAGGGAAGTTCATAGCAATGCAAGCCTACCTGAAAAACATAGAAACATTTCCGATAAATAACCTAACACAACATCTACAAGAACTAGAGGAACAACAACAAACAGCCCAGAGAGAGCAGAGGAAGGAAATAATCAAGATCAGAGCAGAATGGAATGACATAGAGACTAAACAACAATTCAAAGGATCGATAAATCCAGGCGCTGCTTCTTTGAAAAGATAAATAAAATCGACAAGCCTTCAAGCAGATTCATCAAGAAAAAAAGGAAGACAATGAAAATAAATAAAATCAGAAATGACAGAGGAGAAATTACAACTGACACCACAGAAATACAAAGGACTGTAAGAAGTTACTACAAACAACTATATGCCAGAAATTTGATGACCTGGGTGAAATGGATAAATTTCTGGAAAACTATAATCTTCCAAAACTGAATGAAGAAGAAGCAGAAAACCTCAACAGACTGTTAACAGTTGGTGAAATTGAAGCAGTAATTAAAAAACTCCCAGCACACAGAAGCCCTGGACCAGATGGTTTCACAGGAGAATTTTACAAAACATTTCAGGAAGAGCTAACCCCTGTCCTTCTCCGACTATCCAAAAAAATCCAAGAAGAGGGAAGACCCGCAAATTCCTTTTTCTGAGACCAGCATCATGCTAATCCAAAACCAGCTAAAGGCACAACAAAGAAAACTATGAGCCAATATTGCTGATGACCATAGGCGCTAAAAACCTCAACAAAATATTGGCAAACCACATCCAGCAATATGTTAAAAAGATTATACACCATGATCAAGTGGGATTCATCCCAGGAATGCAAGATGGTATAATATTTGCAAATCAATAAATGTAATATATCACATTGACAAAAGGAAAGAGAAAAATCACATGATCAAGTCAATGGATGTGGAAAAAGCACTTGATAAGTAAGGGACAGCACCTGTTTATGTTAAGAACACTCAATACTCTGGGAATAAATGGGGCATACCTCAACATAATAAAGGCTATATATGAAAAACCTACATCCAAAATCATACTCAATGGTAAAAAACTAAAAGCTTTCCCACTAAGATCGGGAACAATACAAGGATGTCACTTTCACCACTTCTATTCAACATAGTATTGGAAGTCCTAGCCACAGCCATCAGATAAGAAAAAGAAATAAAAGGCATCCAAATAGGAAAGGAGGAAATAAAACTGTCATTGTTTACAGAGGACACATAGCGTACATAGAAAACCCTAGAGACTCCAGCAAAACACTACTGAACCTAATAAGTGAATCTCAGAAAACAGCAGGATACAAAGTCAATATTCATAAATCGAAGGCATTTTTGTACACCAACAATGAAATATGAGAATCAGAAATCAGGAAAAAAATCCCATTTACTATCACAACAGGAAAATGAAGTACTTAGGAATAAACATAACCAAGGAGGTTAAGGGCCCGTATTCAGAAAACTATGCAACCCTGAAGAAAAAAATTAAGGGAAACACAGATAAATGGAAGCTTATACCATGTTCATGGATTGGAAAAATTAACATCATCAAAATGTCCATACTACCCAAATCAATGTATAGATTCAACTCAATCCCTACTAAAATACCAATGGTATATTTCACAGATACAGAATGAACATTTCAAAAATTTATATGGAACCATAAATGACCCTGAATAGCTGCAGCAATTTTGAGAAAGAAGAACAATGCAGGAGGGATCACAATACCTGACATCAAACAATATTACAAGGCCACTGTAATCAAAACAGTCTGGCACTGGCCTAAGAACAGACACGTAGATCAATGGGACAGAATGGAGAGCCCCGAAATAAACCCATGCCTCTCTGGTCAATTAACATTGGACAAAGGTGGCAGAAGCATAAAATGGAGTAAAAATAGCCTTTTCGACAAATGGCGTTGGGAGATCTGGACAGCTACATGCAAAAAAATGAAACTAGACCACCACATTACACCACACACAAAAATAAACTCAAGATGGATAAAAGACTTAAATGTAAGTCATGTTACCATAAAAGTCCTAGAGGAGAACATAGGCAGGAAAATCTCAGCTAATGCACGCAGCAATATTTTCACCGATATGTCCCCTAGAGCAAGGGACATAAAGGAAAGAATAAACAAATGGGACTTCATCAAAATAAGCAGCTTCCTCACGGCTAAAGAAAACAACAGGGAAATGAAAAGGGTACAAACTGTATGGGAAAATATATTTGTCAATGATACTTTGGACAAGGGTTTGATCTCCAAAATATATAAAGAACTCACAGGACTCCATGCCAGGAAGACAAACAATCCAATTAAAAAATGGGTAAGGACCTGAACAGACACTTCTCCAAGGAGGACATACACAGGTCCCAGAGACACATGAAAGGATGCTTAGCATCACTAGCCATCAGAGAGATGCAAATTAAAACCACAATGAGATACCACTTCACACCAGTCAGAATGGCCATGATAAACAAATTGACAAACAAGTGCTGGCAAGGTTGTGGAGAAAATGGAACGTTAGTACACAATTGGTGGGAATGCAGACCTGTGCAGCCACTGTGGAAAACAGTTTTGAATTTCCTCAAAAAACTGAAAGTGGAAGTGCCTTTTGATCCAACAATTCCACTGCTGGGGTTATACCCTAAGAATCCAGAACCACCAATTCAAAGGAACCTATGCACCCCAGTATTCATAGCAACACAATTTACAATAGCCAAGAATTGGAAGCAACCTAAGTGCTTCAACAGCAAATGAGTGGATCAAAAAACTATGGTACATTTACACAATGGAATACTACACAGCAGAAAGAAAGAACTACTACCCTTCAAGACAGCATGGATGGAACCAGAGAGCATTACGCTAAGTGAAATAAGCCAGGCAGTGAAAGACAGATACCATATGATCTCACCTATAAGTGGAACCTAATCAACAAATAAGCAAGCAAGCAAAATATAACCAGCAACATTGAAATAAAAAACAAACTGACAGTAACCAGAGGGGAGGAGGGAGGGAGATGACAGGGGAAAGGGAGGGGAAGGGTCATCAGGAACATGTATAAAGGATCCATTGACAAAGCCAAATGGGGGAAGGATTAAGGTTGGGAGGTAGGGGTGGGTGGGGTTGGGAAAAGTGGTAGTGGAAAGATGTTGACAAAAAAATGACAAAACAAAACAAAAAAAATAGACAGGGGGAGGTTAAGAATAGTATAGGAAATTGAGAAGCCAAAGAATTAATACGTACAACCCATAAACATGAACTAAGAGGGGCAGGGGATGATGGAATGGGGTGCGGGGTGGAGGGGATAAAGGGGAGAAAAAATGGGACAACTGTAATAGCATAATCAATAAAATATTCAAAAAAATAAAAAATAAAAATAATAAAAAAGCAATTAAAGAGACATATATAAAAATATAAAAATTCATCATATATACATGCAAAGCAAATTTTATGCAAAGATGTTTGTGATAATGATAATAGTGCTGATTTTTAGGATATGAAATTTCAGGGAGATTTTACTTTCTTTTATGTATTTTTATGTATTGTTTGACTCTCAATTGAATAAGATTGATTGTTTTTACAATGCATTTATCTCCAAAAGAAAATAAATACACATCTTCTATTTTCTAAAAAAAAAAAAAAGAAAAGGATTTTGGTATCTCAAAGAAGTAACAAAATGATGTTGCCTGACACTGTAAAGGACAGCTTACCTCCTTTGCCTCAAATCTTGTCCCTCTTTTAATATTCATCTCCTGTTCCATTTTCTTCATGAAGTCTTTTTTTATGACTAAAACTCCAGTACTTTCCTCCTTCAACAAATTTCTGCTGTGGTTAAAGTCCAAGGCCCTCAAGTCAGCACTAGATCATGTATACCACCTTGTATTGTTCACAGTTGTTTTCAATGTTACTCTTATCTTTAATTTAGATTGTAAATCCCTTGAAGAGGGGAACCTTACACTCCTTTATACATCTTCTATAACCCCACAGTGTCTATAGCAGTGCTGAAAACATGGTACCAACACAAGGAACACACACTGATTTGTTTGTGGGCAAAAACAGTAAGTTAACCTAACAGTATTAGTCCATAGCAACCCAATATGTATATGTAACAAAAGTTGTCATTCCTAGGAACAGGAAAATATTCTGCTTTGTGGTTACTGGTTTGTTTAAACCTTTTTAGTACAGCGCTTGTCTTCTAACCAAAGTTGGCCTGGACCATTATTGACAGGGAGGGATAAGAAGTTTCTTTTGTTTCTTTTCAACATCTCTGAGGTCTTGCCATAAAACAGGCTAAAACATAATTAGGGCTACTTTCACTCTAAGGTCAGCTTTTTTTGAGAAAGGTAATTTAACTGAGTGTCAAAAAAGCCACTGGACTAGTCATTTGTGTCATTCATAAGTATTTCTTGAGAATCTATCGTGTCTAAGGTGACTCAAAGAAAAGTAAGAATTAGTTCTAGCAGTCTAGGAGCTTGCAGTCTGTTTAGGGACATAAGATATGCAGGGCAGGTGAGTAACAATAGAAGACAGAATTTGATTACATGTGGATCAGAAGAGGGCAAAATCACTGTGAATGGGAGTTTTCAGGGAAGACTTTCTAGGGTAATGGAAACCCTACTGAACCTTGAAAAACCTGTTTACAGTGATATTTTTGTAGCTAGGTCATTAACGGGTAACTTATCCCACTCCAAATAATTTAATTTACATGAGATGACTAGTTACTTGATTTACATAAACCAATTTAAGAGTCAGGGAAGAGTGGAATATGCAGTGTTTTTCACCAAGAGTCTAGTTGCAGGATCCAAGACAAGTTTAGGTTGTTTTTGCCAATAATCATTGATAGTTCAAAGTAAAGTTTCAAAAGGAAGAAATAATTGAAGTTGATTTTTAAATAAAAATACTATGTAGCTTATCTACCTATGAGTCTAAGTAAATAAAGGACTGTTTCCTTAAGCAAATCAACTTGCCTCTGGGTCCTCACTTTCTATAAAAATGAGGGGATTGATCTAGAGCAGTGTTTCCCAAAGAGGTTCTGCAAATTGTTAATAGATATTATGCAAAAAAGGTCATCATGATCCTGTAAGTTTCAAAAACATTGAGTTAAACAAAGTTATAATGGGTTCTTATCATAGAATTCTTGCATACTTTAATATAATTATTTGAGTCATGCATTTTCAAGATGAGGGTAGAACATATAGCAATTCCTAAACTTATTTGACTGTTGAATACCTTTTTAGTGAAACATTATGTAGGACTGTACTCTGAAAACTAAATTTCAGGAAATAAGAATACCTTTTCTGGCTAAAAAAATGCTATAATTCTACATTTGTGCATTAAATGTATACCTATAGATCTAAATGAAACCTAATTATTTTGTTAGTGCTAATTTCACTTAGAATTTATAAGAACCATATGATATTTATACAAAAGAACATGTTCATTTTTTCCCTCTCAGGTAACCCAAATTAAATTGCAATTATGGCTAATTCTGTATTATGATAATGCACTGAAATGGTGCCAAGTACATAATTTAGGATCAATAACTTTTCTTTTGGTATTAATTTTATAGTTTTCTTTATTCTTTAGCGTTTTCTCCAAAGACACTGCTTTAAAGGCAATTATTGTGCTTAAATTTGTCTATTAAGTTGGTTCTGTTTGATATATGGTAGACAACTATTTGATTAAAATAATAGTTAAATTTAAGAAAAGTTATTTTTATTAAATAAGATCTGGAGCTTTATTTAATTATGATTTTGCCATCGGATAACTACTGGAGAGATTTTATAAAAAAGGAGAGCAAAAAAGAAAAAAAAGCCAAGTCACATTTGTTTATTTGTTTCAAGAATCTGTAAACACTCATTTTTACATTAGAAAAAAACTTCCCCTGCACTGAGATGTTATAACCTCTGAGATTTTGTAAGACCCCTGCTGATTGACCCTACCCTTGACCTTAGCTCCAAAGCCCACTTCCATTCTGGCATGCTGGTGTAGAGAATTTATTTATTTTAACAGTTGGGAGCCAGAATTCCAGGAATATTCTTACAAAAGCCCCAAGATGTATTTACTAAATCTTCAACTCCACATGACTGGGAGGCCTCCACTAACATGCAAAGTGGACGACGGTGAATGGTTGCTGTCAAAGGCTCCATGGACATAGGTCAGCTCTAAGCAATAGGACCTAGTGGGGAGTGAAGAGTTTTGTTAGAAATGGCCTTTTTGGTCATCAAGGAAAAAATGAAAATAGACATATTTTAATAGCAGAAATCTTTTGGTAAAAGAGAGGAGGGCCTATAAGTAATTCATATAATATTTATCAAAGCAGGGAAGCAGCTTTATGGCCAATTCTCCATTGATTTACTTGCACTGTCTGTTAATTTCCATTCTCTCTCATGAATCCTACCAATTTTACTATAGGATTGTAAAGTGCAATTTACTATGCATTTTTACTTTTTAAAAAACTTTAATTATTTTTTAATTTGAGTTGGATAGCATGTTGTTTAAACACTTGTAAAGTGCTAAAAAGTACAAAAAAGAAAAAAATTACCCATATAATGTTATCCAAATACAGCTACTATTAATAATTTAATAAATGTTCTTTTGTTTTGGGGGGAGGGAGGACAGTCTTTTTTATATGTTTGTCCTAATTTCTATGTACAATTTTCTCATGCTTTTAAAATACATTACTTTATTATAAAAATTCTATTTATTAAATAATTTTTCTAAGATTTTATTATAAAATTTTGAAGCATAAGAAGAGTTGCAAAGTGTAATATAAGTACTATATTCTTAGAATCAGAGAGGTCAGATGATTATGAGGTAACTCACCCTAGAAAAAGTATGAAACCTCTCTAAGCCTGTTTCCTCAGTCAAGTGAAGACAGTCCCATAATTACCCTATTGCTTGTCCTATAGGGTAATTATGAAAATTAAATAGCATGTATGCAATCTATGTGTATTTCATAAATAGAAGATTTCCCAAAACAATAGCTTCATAAAAGATTCAGTAAAAATAGTTTCATAAAAATTCAGTTTAAAAAAAAGGAGGGTTTTCAGTAGGGGAGAGACTTGATCAGGCCTGGATTTTAACTGGCTTAATCTTGTAGAAATAAGTGTGATGGACAAGAGTAAGGGAGAAGAAGTTAGAAAAAGGTGGATTTGATTCAACTGAACAAACATTAACTGAGTATGTATGAACTGCAAAGCGCTATGCTAGGTGCCTTGGGAATACGGAGCAGCGAAATCAAGACAGTTACCACAAAGGCTTATCATGGGTTAAACAATAATGTAAAAGAGCTATAAAACTGAATAGAACTCATCTATCCATCCATCCACTGAATATTTATGTTGCTCTTTCTCTATGCCTGTCACAGCTCTAGGTGCAGAAGATAAAGCACAGAAACAAAGACAAAAGATCTTGCCCTCATATAGCACACATTCTAGTGGAGAAGATAGATAATATACAAATAAATAAATAATAGAATATAGATAGTAATAAGTTCCTTAAGAAAAAAAAGCATTGTGCCCTGGCTGGTGTGGCTTAGTGGGTTGAGCGCTGGCCTGTGAACCAAAGGGTTGCTAGTTCGATTCCCAGTCGGGGTGCGTGCCTGGGTTGCGGGCCAGTCTCCAGTGGGGTGCATGACAGGCAACTGCACATTGATGTTTCTCTCCCTCCCTTTCTCCCTCCTTTCCCACTGTCTAAAACTAAATAAATAAACTATTTTTAAAAAGAGAGAAAAAAAGCAATGTAAAAAAAAAAGCAGTATAAACCAGTGATGAGAATATTATTTATTTTTATGTATTTATATATTTTTATAAGAGAAAGTTTAAGTAGAAAATCACAGATGTAGAAGTGAACTGTAGATGAAATGGGCTCAGGAAACAAATTAAAGAGGCAAAAGAGCCCTTGGAGCTTAGGAAAGGGAGAGGAGGAAGAGTGTCTGGGGGAAGGGATGGGAAAGGTGCCCATGTGCTCCATAGAGAGTGCCTGAGTGTGTTCTTTTAGATAGCTTCTCTGAGAAAGTGCTGTTTAAGGAGAGAATTGGAAAAGATTAAGAAGTAAAGTGTGTTGCTTTCTGAGTGAACAGATTTCCAGGTAGAGTCAACTGGAGTAGAAAAGATTCTGAGGCAGGAGTGGGCTTGGAGGACCACAGGGAGGGGAATGAGTGTAAACTGGAGAATGCAACTGGAGCTAAGGGACAAAGAAAGAATATGATAGGAAATAAGGTAGAAGAGAGAGGCTGGACTCAGGTAGGATCATTTAGACCTTGGTCCTACCAAGGAGGCTAGCTTTCATTTTGAGTAACACAGGAGAATCAACAGAGGTTTTTTGATAGGACACTGATGTGATAAGCCTCGAATTTTAAAAGGTGAGAGCCTTGTCTACTAAGTAGAGTATAGACTGGGGCACGAGTCAGGGTATAGTGGGGCAGAGTTTGGGGGAGGCGGAGGGCTGGTACGTGGAAACTGGAAGGCTGCTGCTGTTGTCCAGGGTCTGAAAACAAAGTGGTAACAGTGCAGGAATTAGAAGTGCTCAGACTTAGACATATTATTAAGGTAGAGTCAAGATTTCTTGATGGATTGAATGTGGGCTGTGAAAGAATAAGCAGAATCGAGGATGAATCCATATTCTGACACAGAGTGATATGGGTGCTTTAGCTAATAGAAAAATGAGCAAGGTGCTATGGCAGCACATTGGACAAGCAATTCTTTTTGACTGGGATTATCAAGAAAGAATAGATGAGCACTGAAGTTTAAATAGCCTTGTTGCACCTAACGGGCACAAATTTAGGGACGCCCTCACTCTCAGGGCGGTGGAAATTCAGGGTCCGCGCTGCAGAGTGAGTGCTTCCTTATGTTTTGCACCCTAGGGGTCTTGTTTGCCTCACCCGTAGTACCAGCTCTGGTACTCAAAGAAGAGGTATGAGCATTTAGGCTGAAGAAACAAAGGACACATAAGAGGTCCACTAAAAGACTGGTGTGATTTTCTGCAGAAGAGAAGTTAAAAGTGTTAGGAACCAGAGAGGCTTCTAGGCTCTTAAGCCCAGGCAGCTCCCTATCCTCTCCTCTTTTTTATTTATTTTTGACAGGCCTCAAGGGCAGCCTTCTTGCCTTTCTTTTTTTATGTTGTCATTTTCTTGGCATCCCTCTGTCATTTCTTCCTCCAGAAAACTGGCCGTAAAGAGAAGCATGGTTTTCATAAATTTCTTCTTGTTCAAATGCACAAAAGAAAATAATTTGGCCCTTATATTTTATTGTGTTTACTATTCATCACTAAAGAATCTAATAAACATACAAAAAATACAAAGTTAAGAAATCCCTAATATACAAAATATAGAGAGTATTCCTACAACTTAATAGTAAAATACCAAATAACCCAATTAGAAAATGGACAGAGGTTTTCAATAGACATTTTTCCAAAGAGGACATAGAGATGGCCAACAGATACATGACAAAGTGCTCAACATCTCCAACCATCAGGGAAATGCAAATCAAACCACAGTGAGATATCACCTCCACCTGTTAGAATGGCTATTATCAAAAAGATAAGAGACAACAAATGCTGGTGAAGATGTGGAGAGAAAGGAACGCTTGTGCACTATTGGTAGGGATGTAAATTGGTGCAGCTACTATGGAAGACAGTATGGAGGTTCCTCAAAAAATTAAAAATAGAACTACCGTATGATCTAGCAATTAAACTTCTGGGTATTTATCCGAAGAAAATAAAAACACTAACTCAAAAAGATATATATATATATAACCCTCCATGTTCACTACAGCATTATTTATAATAGCCAAGGTACAAATACAAACCAAGTATCCATTGTCGGATGAATAAAGAAAATGTGATACCTAGATACCTAGATATATAGATACATACACGTACGCACACACGGCCATCAAAAGGAATGTAATTTTGCCATTTGTGACAAAATGAATAGACCACAATTGCATTATGCTAAGTGAAATAAGTCAAACAGAGAAAGACAAATACTGTATATGTAAAATCTAAAAAAAAAAAAATAATAACCGAACTCATACACACAGAAAATAGATTGGTACTTGCTAAAGGCAGGGGATGGGGGCTGGTGGACAGAATGGGTGAAGAGAGTCAAAAGGTATGAATTTCCAGAGAGAAGGTAAATAAGTCATAGGGATGTAATGTACAGCATGGTGACTATAGTTAATAATACTGTATTGCATATTTGAAGGTTGCTGAGAGAATAGATCTTAAAAGTTCGCATCACAAGAAAAAATTCTGTAACTGCGTATGGTAACGGTTGTTAACTAGGCTTATTGTGGTGATCACTTCATAACATATATGAATATAGAATCATTATGTTATACACCTAAAACTAATGTAATGTTTATGTCAATTATACCTCACTTTAAAAAAAATGTACTGGCAAAAAAAATTCTTTAAAATTTTTAACAGACTTAACTATGGCTCCGTGCCTGAGATGGTCATAGATATGAAGCCTCTTGAGAAACTTCTATATTAGCTTGCACAGGTAACCATAACAAAGTACCATAAACCGGGTGGCTTAAAGAACAGAAATTTATTGTCTTACAATTCTGGAGGCTGAAAGTCCAAAGCAAGGTATCAAGGGGGTTGGTTCTTTCCGAGGGATATTAGGTAAAATCAGTTCCATGACTTTCTCTTAGTTTCTGGTGGTCTGTAAGAAATTTTTGGTGTTCTTTGGCTTGCAGATGTATTCCTCAGTCTCTGCCTCTATCTTCACATGGTGTTCCACCACTGTGTTTGTCTATGTCCAAATTTCCCTTTTTATGAAAACTTCAGCCATATTGAACTAGGAGCCCACCCTACTCCAGCCTGACCTCATTCTACCTTAACTAATTACATCTGCAACAAACCTATTTCCAAATAAGGTCACATTCTCAGGTACTGGGGGTTAGGACTTCAACAAACGAATTTTGGGAGGACATAATTTAATCCACAAAAACCTCCCTCTGTGATTTTTTTATTTCTGAAGGTATGCCATCAAATCTCCTCTCCTTGATTTCTGGTCAAGGTAGAGGCATAGGTAAACATACTTTGCCTCCTCGTGCAACCACAGAAAGAATTACAACTAGACCTCAAAACAAATAACACCAAAACCATCAGAAAATCTAGTTGTATAGAAGTCCAACAACCAAGGATTTAAAGAAGCCATATTCATCCAGATGGGTAGGAGGGGTGGAAACACAGAGATAGGCAGAGAGGTGCAGAGAGGTGCAGAGAGGTGGTGGTGGTGGAACAGGCAGTCCCACATTCATGTGTGGTGGATAAAAATTGGGAGGGATGCCTTGGGAGTGAGTGATCCCAGCCCCAGGCCAGGCTCAACAGACCACTGTCCCAGTGTCACGAAGATAAATCTCCATTAACTTCTGGCTGTAAAAATCAGTGGGGGTTGGGCGGCAGAAGAAACTGCCAGATTTTCAGGAAGCTTGATTAAAGAGCTTGTGTGGACTTAAAACATACGCAGACCTCTGGGATTCAGCATCAGGGCAACAGCTGGAAGGGCACCAGTCACACAGGGAAAGTGCTGGGCAAATCTCCAGAAGCCAGGCAGTGGTCTTGTCCCCTCTCTGAGCCCTCCCCACACACAGAGCCACAGAGTGGGGAAGGAAATCAAACTGTATGGAAGTCTGACAACCAAGGAGTTAAAGAAGAAACATTCATGCACACTGGTAGGAGGGGTGGAGATGGGCAGCCCGGGCAGAGAGGACACATGGCAAGGCAGTGGCTGGCAGACAGGGTGGTCCCACATTTGCATGTGGATAAACCAGGTGGTACAACTGGGGAGTGAGAGAGATCATGCAACCCAGGGTTCCGGCACGGGGTAAAAAAAACCCTCAAAACCTCTACCTGTAAAAACCTGTGGGGGTTGCGGTGGTGGGAGAGACTGCCAGGGGAGTTCGTTTGAGAGACCCACAGGGTCCTAGAACATACACAAACCCACCCACCTGGGAATCAGCACCAGAAGGGCTTAATTTTCTTGGCTGAAAGCCTGCCAAGAGCCAAGCAAGCAGCACTGTTCCCTCCCCCACATACAGCACGACAAAGCAGTGATGTGGGTTGCCCACTCCTGGAAAATACCTAAGGCTCTGCTCCTCACAATGTAATAGGTGCACCAAAGCAAACAAAAAATACGGCCCAAAGGAAAGAACAGATCAAAGGTCCAAAAATAGAACTAAGCAATGAAGAGATAGACAACCTAACAGATGCAGAGTTTAAAACACTGGTAACCTGGATTGAGCAGAATTGGTGGATTATGGCCGCAAAATGGAGAAAAAAACAAAGGTTATGCAAAGTGAAATAAAAAAAAATACATTTTTTTTACAATACAGGGAACCAACGGTGAAGGGAAGGAAACTGGGATTCAAATCAGTGATTTGGAGCAGAAAAAAAGAAATAAACATTCCACCAGAACACAATGGAGAAACAAGAATTCAAAAAAGTGAGGAGAGGCTTAGGAACTTCTGGGACAATTTTAAAAGTTCCAAAATCCAAATCATAGGGGAGCCAGAAGGAGAAGAGGAAGAGGAAGACATTGAAAACTTATTTGAAAAAATAATGAAGGAGAACTTTCCCAATCTGGCAAAGGAAGTAGACTTCCAGGAAGTCCAGGAAACTCAGAGAGTCCCAAAGAACTTGGACCCAAGGAAGCACACACCAAGACACATCATCATTACATTACCCAGGATTAAAGGTAAGGGGAGAATCATAAAAGTAGCAAGAGAAAAAGAGACAGTTACCTACAAAGGAGTTCCCATAAGACTATCAGCTGATTTCTCAAAAGAAACCTTAGAGTCAAGAAGGGGCTGGCAAGAAGTATTCAAAGTCATGAAAGGCAAGGATCTACATCCAAGAATATTCTATCCATCAAAGCTATCATTTAGAATGGAAGGGCAGATAAACTGCTTCCCAGATACAATAAAGTTAAAGGAGTTCATCATCACCAAGCCCTTATTAAATGAAATCTTAAGGGGACTAATCTAAGAAAAAGAAGACGATCAAAAACATGAACAGTAAAATGACAACAAACTCACAACTATCAACAACTGAACCTAAAAAAGCAAAAACAAACTAAGCAAACAACTAGAACAGGAACTGAATCACAGAAATGGAGATCACATGGAGGGTTATCAGTGGGGCGGGGGAGGGTGGAGTATGGAGGAAAAGGTATAGGGAATGAGAAGTGTAACTGGTATGTACAAGATAGATGGCGGGGGGAGGTTAAGAACAGTATGGAAATGGAGAAGCCAAAGAACTTACATGTACAACTCATGGACATAAACTGAGTCGGGGAATGCTGGTGGGAGTGGGTGTGCAGGGCTGAAGGGAATAAAGGGGAGGAAAAAATGGGACAGCTGTAATAGCATAATCAATAAAACATATTTTAAAAAATTAAATTAAATTAAAAGAGCAGAGAAGAGATTGCCAGGTCACAGGGAAAAGGGTCCGTGACATAGAAGCTTTGCTGAGCATAACACTGTCTTCTTGAATGCCAAAAACAAAAAGGAGATATGCCTATGGCGAGAGGATATCAAGCTTGGTTAGAGTGTATTAATGACAAAAAAACAACAACAACCCCAAATCACAGCCGAGACTGCCAAAATTCATCTTATTTTCCCTTTATCTTTCCTTATCCCTCTATACTATTCTTCAGCAAACAAAGGTAACTTCAAACAAAGGTAAGTTATGATTAAAAAACATCATTGTGGAACATGTGTGTGTATTAAATACAATAGGAGGAAAGACACATAAGCAAAAAGGTAAAAAGAAAAAACAACTCAGAAAACTTATCAAAGGAAACAGATAAAAAATTCCAACAACTATTTCTCATAGTCTCAAAGAAATCATAAATTTCATGAGCTTTCTACTAAAAGTATCTACACAGAGATGCAAGCATTTAAAGAGGGTATTACAAGATAACCTAAAGAGTTTAAAAGCAAGTTAACATAATGTTCTCCAGGTTCATCCATGTTGTAGCATGTGTCAGAATTTATTTTCCTTTTAAGGAAGAATAATATTCTATTCCATAGATATACCACCTGTTGTTTATTCATTCATTTGTGGATGGACATTTGGGTTGTGTCCACTTTTTGACTACTATGGATAATGCTACTATAAATATTCATGTACAAGTTTTTGAGTGAATACATGTTTTAAATTATCTTGGGTATATATCTAGGAGTGAAATTGTTGGGTTGTCTTATAACGCTGTTCAACTTTTTAAGGAACTGACAGATTGTTCTTCATAGTGGCTACACCATTTTACACTTACATTCCTATCAGCAATGTGTAAGTGTTCAACTTCTCCACATCTTTGCTTATGTTTGTTATTATAGCTTTTTAAAAAAAAATTTTAGAGCCTTTAAAAATATGGTAAACTATACACAACATAAAATTTCCCATTTTAACCATTTGTAAGGGTACAGGTCTGTGGTATTGACTATATTCACATTGTTGTGCATTCATCACCACCATTCATCGCTAATATTTTTTTTCATATTCCCAAACTGAAACTGTAACCCTAACGCTAATCCTAATAACCATACCCATTAAACTATAACTCCCCATCACCACCACCTCTTCACTTTGGCCTCAGATCAACCACCATTCTGTCTCTATGAATTTGGCCACCCTAGATACCCTGTATAAGTGAAATAAAATAGTATTTTTTCTTTTGTATTGGTTTATTTCACTTAGTATACTGTTTTCAAAGTTCATTGCAGCTCTTGCATGTGCCAGAATCACTTTCCTTTTTTTATTTTAATTTTAATTAATTTTTTAATTGTTCAATTACAGCAGTCCCAATTTTCCCCCATTGCTCTCACCTCTCCTGTCCCTCCCCCACTCCCACAGTCAATCCCCACCCCATTGTCCTTGTCCCTGAGTCCTTTATAAATGTTCCTTGACTTGACCCTTCCCCTTCTTTCCCCTGTAGTCTCCTTCCCACCTCACCTCTGGTCACTGTCAATTTGTTCCTTATTTCCATGTCTCCATTTCTATTTCACTCTTTTGTTTTGTTGATTAGGTTCCACTTATAGGTGGGATAATATGGTATTTGTCTTTCACCACATGGCTTATTTCACTTAGCATAATACTTTCTGGTTCCATCCATGCTATCTTTAAGGGTAGGAGTTCCTTCTTCCTTTCTACTACATAGTATTCCATTGTGTAAATGTACCACAGTTTTTTGATCCACTCATTTAGTGACTGGCACTTAGGCTGTTTCCAGTACTTGGCTATTGTAAATAACGCTGCTATGAACATTGGGGTGCATAGGTTCTTTTGAATTGGTGGTTCAGTATTATTAGGGTATATTCCAGTAGTGGAATCACTGGATCAAAAGGCAGTTCCATTTTTAGGTTTTTGAGGAAATTCCATAGTGTTTTCCACAGTGCCTGCACCAGTTTTCATCCCACCAACAGTGCATGAGTTTTCCGTTTTCTCAACAACCTTGATAGCACTTGTTTGTTGATTTGTTAATGATGGCCATTCTGACAGGTGTGAAGTGGTATCTCATTGTGGTTTTAATTTGCATCTCTCTGATGGATAGTGATGTTGTGCATCCTTTCATGTCTCTCTAGGCCCTGTGTATGTCCTCCTTGGAGACGTGTCTGTTCAGGTCCTTTGCCAATTTTTTAATTGGATTGTTCGTCTTCCTGGTGTGGAGTCCTGTGAGTTCTTTATATATTTTGGAGATCAAACCCTTGTTCAAAGTGTCATTGGCAAATATATTTCCCCATACTGTTGGTTCCCTTTCCATTTTGCTGATGTTTTCTTTAGCCGTGCAGAAGCTTTTTAGTTTGATGTAGTCCAATTTGTTTATTCTTTCCTTTATATTCCTTGGCCTAGGGGACATATCAGTGAAAATATTGCTGCGTGCATTAGCTGAGATTTTCCTGCCTATGTTCTCCTCTAGGACTTTTATGGTGTTGCAACTTACATTTAAGTTTAATCTTTTATCCATCTTGAGTTTATTTTTGTGTGTGGTATAAGTTGTGGTGGACTAGTTTCATATTTCTGCATGTATCTGTCCAGATCAGAATCTCCCTTCTTTTTAAACCTGGATGATATTTCATTATATGTATCCTGCTATTTTTTGGTTTTTTAAATTTGTTTTTGCTAATTGTCATTCTAATGCATGTAAAGTAGTATATTATTGTTTTGATTTGGATTTCCCTAGTGGCTAACAATGTAGAGCCCTTTTTTTGTGTGCTTATTGGCCTTTTGTATATCTTCACTGGAGAAATGTCTATTCAAATCCTTTTCCATTTTTCATTTGGATTATTTGCCTTAATCGTTGAGTTGTAAGAGTTCTTAGTATATTCTGGATAATATTAGATATATGCTTTACAAATATTTTCTCCCATATTGCAGGTTGTTTTCTTACTTTCTTGATACTGTCTTTTCATGCACAAAAGTTTCTAACTTTATAAGTTAATTTATCTAGTTTTTCCTTTGTTACCTATATTTTTAGTGTCACATTAAGATATCAGAGGAGGATCAAGATGGCAGAGGAATGAATGGAAGTCACACTGACCTCCTCCCAGGACCAATCTGGAATTACAACTAAATTGTGGAGAAATCATTCAGAGCAAAAGACTGAACAGAAGCAAGAGAGAAGCCTTTTAACCTCGGACAGACAGAAGAATTAGTGCGGCAAAACCTGACTGGTAAGGAGTGCAGTAGAGACGTGAGAGGGCTGGCTGGGCACCCTTAGGTAGTAGCACCAAAGGGATATTTGAGTGGCCAGCTGGATCTCCCTGAGAAGAGCAGGGTCTAAAC
>PVJD01017511.1:0-17226 GCA_004026545.1 Mormoops blainvillei | reverse complement strand
CCTCCCCTACGTGCAAGCACTTGTGGGGTAACTGTGGAGACAAGACAAGCACAGGGACGGAGGAGGGCAGTGAGGACGCCCAATCCGCAGTCTCAGTGCCATGGTCATCGCACTGTGGTCTTTGTCGTTCCGGCCTTACAGAGAAGGTGACGACGTGTTCGGGTGTAGCTACCCAGTCTTCACTGACACGTGTCTTCCCGGCAGAATTATTACTGGGGCTTCCTCTCGCTCCTCCGAGCAGCTCTGATCAGTGCGTGCCCTTCATTCCCCCCAACTCCACATTCCTAGAAAACATGGCGCGAACGCCAGACAGGTGTCCGGCCTTCGGAAGCAGGAACTCGCTTCTCGCCGTTATGAAATTCACCGTGTAAAGCACAGTGGCTCGACGTTGGTTATAATTCATATGAGAGATGCGTTAAATGCCAGCCACGGAGAGCTGAGTTGCTGCTGACAATCACTTGGGCACAACGTGGCAAGGATCTTGCAGCAATCAGAGCTCAGCACTAGAAGCACTTTGATGTGTTTGTCTCCTTTATCCAGAGCATTTGTCTGTGAGGCAGCACAGATACTGTTACGCCCCACGTGGAGAGAAAAAAGTTGAGGTGCAGAAGGGCAGGCTATGCCATTTGCCAGATTTGAATAACGGACACTTAGGAGGTTGAAGTTCATTCACGTCCAGGGGGCTCCTCGGTCTAGCTCTTCCCAGAAAGAATGGCCCCTCCATCCATTGCATCTGTTCTGTCTTTATGGGGGAAAGACAGATCCTGTCCGCGGGGCCCCGAGGCGGGACCACACGCTGCTGGAGAAATGTTATTGGTCCTTTGCAGGGCGCCCACGAGGGTGAATTAGAAGAAGTTCTTACAACAGAGAACATTGGCCAACGCGAGGTCCTCTTCCACCCCCCACTGAAGACACTCAAGGAAGAAGACATTGCGCGGCATCGGTCTGCCTTCTTTCTGCTGCCCCAAGTACTCACCCTCGAATGCCACTGCTAGTTCCCACATCTCCATGGGGACAGTGAGCGCCGAGGACACGCATAGGGTGCGGGCCACTTGCTTTTCAAATCTCGCCGTGCGGTGGCATGGAAACCTTGCCAGCCATGGACAGCCGAGAACGCCGGAGCCCCTGGCTGGAAGAAGGTGAGACATGTGTGCTGCACCTGGCATGTGGCTGTCCATGGGACGGGCGGGGTGAAGGGACCCAGAGAAGGGACACCACTGCGGGTCTCGTTTGGAATCCTTCCAGCTGTTTTTCTTCGCCTGGGGCTTCCGAAGCGTTCTCTCTCGGAAAGGGCGTTGTCTGCTTCCCACGGCACACCACACCCCCAGGTGGAAGGAAGGCGCCCAAGATCGTGCCGGCCACGGCGTCTGCTTTCGTTGCGTATTTCGGTGTCGTGGCGGTCACACCTAGGAAGTTGGCTCCTTCCATCGCCGCGAGCCCAGAGGCGAGGCTCCAGTTTTGGGAGCGTGAAAGGACTCCACACCGTGGTGCTGACCCCCATCACCAGGCCTTCCTTTCTGAGGTCTCCTGACACGACAGAGTGTGTATAACGCGCTCCCTGCACCAGAACCTCCAACACTGGCGCTGCTTCGAACGTCCACCTCTCAAGAAAACCCGGCGGGGACACGGAAAAGACAAAGGGGCTGGCTACGTTCCTTCGAAGCTAATGGCCCGATTCCCTGGAGGGCCGGCCAGCTGCCAACGCCGAGGCGGCAGCTCTGACCGCCTGTGCTGAAGTTGAAAGCCCGCTTAGAAAAGCCCGCGGCTCCCCGGGAACCTGCCCGTGTGAGGGCCGAGCATCTGGGCTGTGTGCAGGCACATATGTAGCCGTGCGGAGCCGTGGAGCAAAACTTCCACGGCTCCCTCTCGGGCTCATCTCTTCGTCTCCAGTGAAGAGATATTGCGTGGAAAGACCCCCCCTTCCCTCTCGCCCCCCCTCGCACCCCCCCGCCCCCGTAGGAGGGTCTGCACGCTGTGATGCAGCCCTTTCTCCGTTGCCATGAGGGAGGAAGAGGCAGTAAAGACCAATCCAAAACTTCACCGACACAGGGGAGAACCATGTGTTACAATCTAAATGTGCACAAACCACGTCCTCCCCTGCCTTGGGCCCCAGACGGCGGCCCGTCTGTTCTCCAAGGTCGCAGAGGGTGCGAGCCGCAGGGACCGCGCGGGCACAGATGGGCTCCCCAGGGTGGGAACCCGGCCTCCAGCGGGCGACTACAGCTCCGGCGCCCCCGCCCCCGCGCCGTGTGGGTCTGCTGTCCTGGAGCAGAGGGGGCGGAAGGGGCTGGCCTCCGCCTTCTGCCCTTGGGGGACCGGCCCCCGCCGTGCGTCTGTGCACGCCCATTTTCTCTTCCCCCCTCCCTCCCTCTGCTTGCGGCAAGAGCGGCACCCCGACCCCCGCGGCCTTTACGCAGCAGGTGGTCTTGCCGCTGCCTCTCCTCCAAGGACTATCGGGTGCAGCCTCGAAGTCAGCCCTGGGTGGGCTTAAAACACAGTGGCGGTGAGAGCACTGTTGTGTCCTTTGAAACCAAAGTGCCCGTGTGGCATCGAGCACGGGTGCCGGATGCTGAAGGAATGAGAACCCACTGGGGCAGAAGACAGGGGGACGACACCAGCGACTACGAATGCCGGCGGGCTGTCCCCTCAATTAGGGGTCCTCGTCCCCGGTGTGGGGGGGGGGCGGGCCCTCAGGGTACCGTGCAGAGAGGCGATCCTGCCGAGGTCCCAGAAACCCGATGTCGTCCAACAGAAACGGGACGGTGGCACCGTCCCTGCATGGGCATTAGCGTCGGAGTCGCTTTCACGATGGCCAGGCCTTGAATGCCCCCATCCCTTCCCGGACACTCACCGCGCCCCTTACTCCTGGCAGTCAGTTTGGCCCCCGGGCACCGCCGCAGGGAAGACAGGGGTGACGTGGGTTCGGTGTGGAATTGGGGTGAGGGCGCAGGAGCGGGTGGGAGAGGCAGATGGGGAATTGGAAGGCCACGGGAGAGGCGAGTACGGGAGGGTCACTCCGTCGAGCCCGGGGGATCTGAGGGAAGGAAAGGGGGCGGCCCGCTGCCGACAGAGCTGCGTAAACGGCTCGGCCCTGGACCGGCGTGGCCTGCAACTCCCGCCTCGGTGCAAACCGGCCTTCCGCAGAAACCCCACTGGGACCCCGCCCAAGCCCTTCCCCAGCCGGCCTTCTTCCCCCGCAGAACCCGAGCCTCGGCTTCCCAGCGGAGCAAACCCCCTCTTAGGAAGATGGGGGCCTAACGTCCGCAGCCCATCGGCACGGACACGCCAACCCGTCCACCCGCCCGGTGGGCGTGAGCCAAGAGCTAGCAGACGGTCCCACGGAGAGAC
Source organism: Mormoops blainvillei (assembly GCA_004026545.1). Classification (NCBI taxonomy): domain Eukaryota; kingdom Metazoa; phylum Chordata; class Mammalia; order Chiroptera; family Mormoopidae; genus Mormoops; species Mormoops blainvillei. The sequence goes on along the minus strand of PVJD01017511.1, from coordinate 13,878 downwards.
GTTTTCAAAAGTCGGTCACGGAGAACAGCAGCGGGGGTGGAACTCATTTGGGGGCTGGAAGGAGAAATATTTCCACAAGGACTGGACCCTGGAAGATGGCTGCAACTCTGCCAACACGCCACGTGCTTGTTGTGGGGAGGGAATAAGTGGAGTTGGCACTGACAAGCGCCCTGGTAAAACCGACACGTCCCGCTCGGCGGGCGGGCGTGGCCCAGGGATCATAGCCGCTCACGTGAGCGTCACCCCCATGGGGTCGGGGGCCTTGGAATGTGTCCCCCACAGGTAACGGGGGGCGGCAGCGTGTGATTCCATGAACCGACACATTGACGGTTGGGGGGCGCTTGGCTGCCTCTGCTTTTTGGTTTGCGCGTTTTTGTACAAAAGTGACAGGGCAAAGGTCGAACGGATTGCCGAAGATGATACGGCCAACAAGCAAACAAGACAGCTCGTACCAGGCCTGTCTGACCCTGAATGACGTGGCCTCTTTTTCTCTAGGTATTAAACCCTCTCCACCACAAATCAAAATAAATATTGTCTACAGCAGCCGTGACGGAAAAATGTGAAACGTGTGCCTTCCTCCTGTGGCGTGGATTCAACGGAATAGACAGCGGCAGATTAGGCACCAGAAATAAATACCAAATTTGGTAAGTTTTGTATCATTTACAGCCGGATTTTTTTTTCATGCAGTAACTGCTTTGGTAAAACACGGTTTCCTCCGCAAAGCTACCGTGTTTGGCTCCCGCCACGTGACTGCACACCAGGCCGTTTTGACTCTCTGCTCTTTCACCAGGCGACGTTGTTTTAAAATATCTCTGATTTTATCTGGCCAAGGAGACCTCAGTGTTGCACGGCGGGGGCGCCGATCAGTGTTTTCGGGGCAGGTCAGCCGGGCTCATTTGGTGTGCTCGGGAGCCAGGTTCCAAGGTTGGGTGTCAAAACCGTTTCAGAAACTCATCAGGGTGGCCAGGAAAGGAGACATTGCAGAAAGCGGGCATTTAAAATAGGACAAAAAATTTATAGAAGAATCAGCATGATCAACAATGGTTTTAATCTGTACCTAACATGCTCGTTCATGATAGATGTGTGTGTGTATTATATACATATATATATGTATATGTATATAATACACACACACACACTACACTGCAGTGCACGCTAGGTACACTTGGTGTGCACATGTCTGTATTCACATGTCACGTCTGTATTCTTTCATAGGTGTGTGTCCAATTCGGAGACGCTTTCCCACTTTTCTGAACAATGGAACTGACTGGGACAACATGGGTTAACAGCCGCCCATTTCACGCCTTTTCCCCTCTCCCACGTCCCCCAGCCCGCCCGCCCCTGGTAACCACTGCACCGTTGTCCGTTCCTCTGTCTGTCTCGTCGGTTCAATTTTTAGAGCGTTCCGTCTCATAGCCCACATGCGAGTGACCTCATACGACCCCGGCCCTTTTCCAGGTGACAGGCTTCGCTTCGCACGACCCCCTCAAGATCCATCCCCGCTGCGGTCAATGGCGGCCTTTCCTTCTTTCTGCAGGTGGCCCTTCTATCACAGTGTTTGGAAAAATGTGATACAGACGTCAATTTCTGCATCCCGTCAACGATGCCTGTCACAGTTGTGTTTATCCGCACGGTCTAAAAGGGCATCGGAGACGTATCCTTTGCAATGGAGGGATGCCTTGCTGACGGACGGTAACGCTGTTCGTCCCCGCGAGAAGAGGCAAGTGCTGAGAGGGGCCGCTTAACATGGAGCCAGGGGCCGGCACAGCTGGGACCACGGCGACACTTGTTTTTCCTCCGCTGGTGGAATTGAGCACCAGCTAATGGTGGACTGAACGTCCGCCATCTAATGCAGTCCCTCTTTTGTCCAGTCTTTGCTGCGCTGTTTGATTATCTAAATTTAGAAACCATACTTTTTTTCCCTTTAATTTTCAGGGCGGCTGATATACGTAGGGGCTGCGATAAATTATGGCAAAGGGGTTCTCTGTTGGTAAAATGTTACGAGAGTGGTGACCCCGACGTGCGGGAAAGAAAGGTTGTCACCCTTCAAACAGGCGGGCGTGGAGAAAGGCCCAAGGAATCGCATCCACGGTGTCTAAGGAATATACAATAATGCCACCGCTTCCGAGGACAGAATCACACTGTCTTTTTAGGAGGAAAAATGTCAATGTTTGCTTTCAACGCCGACATAAAATAACCGTGTTTTGACCCAAACACCGGCCGTTACACCGCAGACACTTTGTGCATTTGGAAGCCCAAAGGCCTTCCCTTAACACACGGTAATATTTCTTCTTTTCTGTAGGTGCGTTTCGGCACGCTGGCCAATCTTCTCTTCGCAGACCCCGCCCCGCTCAGGGACCCCAGCCGCTCATGGCCCCCAAACCCGCCCCGCCCCGCTGTGCCTGTGTCTCACGAGAAACCACGCGAAAACCTCAGCTCCGCAGGCAAACCATCGCCACGGCAACTCGGTCTGTTTCTCCTCTGTTGCCTTCAGCCCGAAACCATCCTTGCGGCAAGGTGGCCTCTTTCCGGGCGGCGTATTCTGCTCTCTTCGACGTCACTCTAAGTGACGTTGGACGGACACGGAAAAGCCAGCGTGGTCTTACAGCCCTTGTTTCTGGCACCTAGAACAGCAGACATGCACAGAGACAGAAAGGGGACTAGCGGCTCCGGGCGGGTGAGGGGAGGCATGGGGACTAGCTGTCACACAGGCACGGGATTTCATACTTTACGGGAAGATGAAAAAAGCCGTCCGCGTGGGTGATGGCGGCAGTAGCATGACAACGAGAACATGCGTCACGCCACTGCTGGACCGCAGTGTGAGAAAGGTTGAAGGGGTCACGTGTTGCCTACATGCCCTTCGGCACAATGTTTAAAGGTCAGCTAAGGAAACTCAGGGACCCAGTACAGTGAATTCCTGAAAGAAGGCTGGAATTCAGAAACAGAGAGGTGTGCGGTGACGGGCTCCCGCAAGGGAGGTTCTAGAGCCCTCCATCCTTTCCCAGCCACGGGATGGGCTGCCGCGGAGTCGCAGGAAACCTGAGAACCGTGTTTGACGTTAGCCGGTGGCGTGGGCCCTGGTGTTACAGCCTCGGAGTGAGCCGGCGGGGATGTCTGTCCCCCGTTTCATCATCTGCGGGACCGGGTACATTGGAGCTGAAGGCCACCGCCTCTCTGTTCACTTCTGGCAGCAGGTCCCCGAAAACAAGACACTCGAGTGGGACTTCCTACCACCACGGCTGGATTCCGCACTCAATGTCCTTCCCGCCGCCGCCCCCGGCCCCCCGAAATGAGTTGAATTCCTAAAATAGTTTAGAGCCGCCAGCCGGACCCACCACGGGGCCATGCCCGAGGGCAAGCACATCATGTTTGTTCCCACATTCCTCGGTTGCATCATCTCTGTTGTCACGCTCAGGGAAAGAATTCTTCCGAAATGCCAACTGCCCGTGGCCCGGCTCCAGGAACCACAGTCCCCCAGGCAGCGTGGGGACAACGGTGTGGGGACCCTTTTCCAAAGCGCAGCTGCGTCTCTCTGCCAGGGTGGAACAAAACGAGGCTGCAGCCCGATGTGACACACGGCTCGTTCCCCAAACCTGTCCCCAGGGCCCATAGCCACGACGCCGCTTCCGCACATGCTGGGAGTCCCGGCGGCACAGGGGGTAGGGCAGAGAACATGCAGTGCACACGTGCACGAGCCGCGTGTTGCTATGAACCCGGGTCATATTTGCGTGCATAAGAATGAGACTAGTTAACCCCCGGCAGAAAGTGCTGCCGCCTCCTCGCGGCTCCTTTGCCTCTCGCCCAACGTTCTGTGCAGAAGCCTGCCGTTCTTCAGCGGCCACCGCTTTGATTGTGGTCCGGGCACAGCCGCAGCTTCCAGGCCAGGGTCCCCGCGGGAGCCTCAGAGGGTGGACAGCGGCAGGAAGGGGAGGGCCAGGGCCGGGGTCTCCGGGAACCCCTGGCGCCTGCAGGGCTGCCCACCAAGGCCTCTTCTGGCCGCACAGCCTGAGAACTGCGTGAAAATCATCGAGCGGGGCCAGGGCACCCGGCCTGAGCCGCGCTGGAGAGACATGTCAAACCTGGCTGCGCAGCCGCGCCTTGCTTGGGTCCAGGCCGACGGCATCACCGTCCCTGCCATCGGCCACCATCGGGCGCGCTCCGCCCCGCAGGAAGCCAATTAAATCCCGGAACAAGAGCAGCGGACTTTGAGCCACCAGGAGACCACGGCCCAGACGTGCCCTGCGAGTGACATGCAATGAAGGCTGCGCGCAGGGCCTGCCGGGGCCCTGGGGTGCTGTCGACGTGAGCCTTAAAGGCCAGCCTCGCGGGGTCTTCGTCTGCCCCACGCCTGTCCCATCTCGCGTCCTGCGCGCCCCGAAAGGGCTGCTGTTCCACAGAGTCCAGGCCCAGAAGGACGTGTCGGCTCTGAGGTAGGCTGTCCTAAAACCCAAAGCTCTCCTTTCATGCCCCGGTTCATCTTCCTGCCCGCCTCTTTTCATAAAACACGGGAAGAAAGCTCATGAGAGCTGACGGCTGAAGGCCTGCGGGTGGGTGCTGGGAACCCGCAGGGGCTGACAGAGTGTCGCAGGGCGGGGCTCGGGATGTATAACGAAGCCACAGCAGGCAAACGAGGAGGCTGCGTCCGGGCTCTGGATCCTAAAAGCCCCACCTCGGTGTTTGCATTGTTCAGAGTTGAAGAAAAGATTGAGTCTCGGTGCCGCTGCTGAAAGGCCTCAACCCAAGTGGTTTCTCAGGCGACCAACACGCGCGACGTGGCCGCTGGGTGGGGGTCGCCTCGCGGGTGCACGGAGTACAAGAGGAGGGGACAGGGCGGGGGCAGGGCGAGGTGTCTGCGGACTGTGCCCTGGGGGTCCTGAGGCCGAAGGCCCGGAGAACGGCTTCCTGGGGTGGGGGGTCCGTGGGTAAGGGAAGGGCTTCTCTCCGAGGCCAGCTGGAGGTTCACACACACATTTGCCGTTCACACGGAACCGTGGCTTCTCGTTCACTTTATTTTTAATTTTTTTTTTCTTTGTGTTGACTTCCCTGGGGTGACAAGCGTGAACCAAATGACACGGGTTTCCGGTTCCCAAACCCGCAGCACGTCCTCTGTCCCCGGTGCTGCGTGCGCACCGCCCCAAGTCGAGTTTCTGTCCGAGGCTGTTTCCCCCCACTCCCCCGCCTCCCCCGCCCCGCCGCCCGTCCCCCGTTGAACAGACCGACCACACTCCCCTGAGGCATGCGTGTCATTTGGAAGGGAGGGCGCTTGCGAACCCACTCACGAAGGAAGAGGCCTTGTGTGAACTCTCTTTTTTGGCTGAAGACGGAGTCTTCCAAGAGTTGTCAACGTCCACTCGTTCCCCTTGAAGGGAGGAGGCTTCTGGTACGGGGGGCGGAGGTCGGGGGAGGCCGACTCCTACCGGCGCCAGGAAGAGAAAGGACATACACGCCGTCTGGGATCTGGACACCCTCCCCCTTGCGTTCTCCTAAAGGCCCCTTTGTGTATGCCACGCATTAGCTGCGCTTGCCCGAGGGGCTGTGCTGTGAAGACGGGGCACACACTCTGAATGGTACCTGTGTCCTCGGGCCGGTTGCTGCGTGACAGGCCGTGGGAGTGTGCACGGGACGAAACCGGGGCTTTTGTCTCTGGGCCGGTCGCCTGTCAGGTACATTTGCACGCCCTCAGTCACCGAGCCCGAGCGGCTACAGGAAAAGGCTCTCCTGCCGGGCCCAGCGAGCCCCCCGACAATAGAAGGGGAGACTTTGGAGACGTTAAGGAATGCATCTGTCAGCCACATTTTGGACGAACCCAGACCGCCAAGTGACATCGGAAGGGAGAGCGGGGCAATGAGACAAAAGGGCCCAGAGGGGCGGCGGGGGGGGGGCGCTGTCCGGGCAGAAAGAAAGGGATCAGTAGGCACGGAAGGTAATTCTCCACCAAGAAACCCCGGGAGAATCTTTAGGGACTCTGCGAACCTGGGGGTTGCACCGGGCTCCTGAATACAAGAGAAACATTAAAAAAAAGCGATTTGCCTCCTTTTATTCCCACCACCATTAATTAGAAAACACCATTGAACAAGCATTATATTAAAAATACACAGACATTCAACTATGAAGTTCCTAAAATATACAATACACAATACACAAAAGCCCATTGTGCAGAGAAGTGGGCACGTTTATGCAGAACGTAAAAGATGGAACAAATGCATGGACGCAGTTTGTGCACTGAAGGGAAGATTCAATACCTTGAAAGATGTTTATTATGCTTGTATTAAGCAATAAATTCAATGCAAATCAGCTATTGTAATCACAATACAGTGTTTCTATGAGCGGTATTTCTCTCCCTACTTGGGAGGGAAGGTGCGTGTCCCAGAATTGCCACGGCTTTTTTTGTTTGTTTGTTTGTTTTTGTTTTTTTAATATTTGGAAGGAGAATGATGAAGACGAGGAAATCTTCCTACCAAACCGCAACACAGCAGACTGTGCTAATTAAGAGCGTGACCCCGGATCGTCGACTCGACTCGAGGAGGAAGCCGTAGATGAAGGCGGCTCGGAAGCTCAACATATGGCCCGGAATGGTGGAAACTCACCAGGGGCCGCGGGCAGGCTGGTCAGTAGAAAATGCGCTTGCAGATTCATGAAAAGATGGCACGGACCCAATGCACCCCTCCACTGCCTCACTTAAAAATCTGGGGTAGGAAAACGCTTTTTAAAAATACGTCCAAACAATGAGAAGAAAGTGCATTACACACAATATGTTGAGACCTTGCCTTGGGAAAACGGTTCCAAAGACTCTAAACTCCAAGCACCTCGCAGCTACAACATGTGTGCGCGATGAAAGGCATTGTAAAGGCCCCGAAAAGACAAGCCGTGCTCGGGGAGCGGCGCGGAAGGCGGGACACCCAAAATGGATGAGGGTCCATCTCAGTGGGAGCCTCCGCACATCAATAGAAAACAGAACACTCCAGAAGAAGATGGTCGAATAATAGAAAAGGGTAATTGAGAGTGAAGGAGGCTGGACAACTCAAAACATGGGGGAAATTCACTCAGGCCCTAAGAAAGCGCACCCGGTCACAACAGGGACACCGACGGGATTGATTTGCTGAAAGTCACACGATAAAGCGGCAGCAGGTCTTTTGTAAGGTGTGAAAAATGGAACCTTTCGTACTCTCCTGAAAAGTCCGAAATCGTTCACTTAAAAAAAAAAAATTAACGAGCTATGTTGATTGGGTTTAAGAAGACTTGTCGACGGCAGATGTCCTTCCAGCCCGGAAAGAGATCCGTTGCGTCCCCCCGAAAAGCCTCCTTTTCTCCTCGGTTTTAATCTCTTTTCCCTTACAGTTGTAGCTCCATTCGGCCGCAGTGTAACTGAAACACAGCGAGCTTAAACAGAAGCAACTTCACATGGAATGTAATTTGAATTGAATAATGTCAGAAGTCACTCCCCCTGGCGAAGGCGTTTCACAAAAGCATGATTTTCGCATTCTCACCGAAAAAGACATTTCCGGAGCTACAATATCTCAGAGAACAAAGTGGGTAAATTGAAACCTTCAAAGGTCAAGGAATAATAAAACCATCTCTGACGCCCTCGCGGGAATGAGGACACTTAACCCAGAACGGAGCCGGCGCTGCTGTCGGCAAACAGACGCTCTGCGGTGTTTGTTCTTGGCTAATTCCATGATGGTGGGAAAGAGACCCACAGAAATATGCCTAAGAAGTCATCCATCCAGGAAAAAAAAACAAAAAAAACAAGTAAAATAAAAAAAACAAAGCCAGAGAAAAGGAAGATGCGTTGAGTAAATATGTAACTTGGGGGAATATGTTCAGTGAGTGCCATTTGTCTTGTAGCTGTTGGAATTTAATGATCCGTTAATTAAACAATGTGCTAAATGAAAGTAAGAATCGCTGTCGTGTGCAAAAGTGCTTAACCCGGTGACATGTGGACGTCACTCGGTTCAACTGTGGGGACATATCTGTAATGTTAAAAACCGCCTCCCGATCTGATCCGCCACCAAACCAGCCTCACTCCGGGGCTCACAGCCACCGGACAAACGTCGAATGGCCTATTCTTTAAGTTTTAATCCTCACCTGAGAATATGTTTATTGATTTAACAGAGAAAGAGACACGGGAGAGAGAACCGTCGATCGATTGCTTCCCCCATGCGCCCTGAGAGGGGACCACACATCCAGTCTAGGTGTGAGCCCGGACCAGGGATCGAACCCACAACCTTTTGGTGCACAGGATGATGCTCCAACCCACTGAGCCACCCAGCCAGGCCTCAATGGATCTGTTTCAATTGAGGCTACTCTGTGATCTGACAAAGTGACGCACCATCAATACCACGTGCTTAAAAAAACAAGGAAATGATTTATTTTAAAATAAACACATGAACCATGGAAGCAATGGCGGAGCCTGTGCTGGCCATTGCTTTTCGCGGTACATCCACAGTCTGCAAACGGCCCTTCTTGGGTCCAGCGTGCCTGGTTCCCCAAGGACGTGGACCGCGGGTTGACGGGGATCATGGCACAGGCGTGCTCTCTGAGCAAGGGCGCGGTCGGGGCAGAGCAGAGAGGAGGAGGCCGTTTCCCAGGAGACAGTCCCGACAGGATGCACAGGCTAAGCCCCGAGCTCGCCAGAAGCCCCCGCGTCCTCCAGTCCTTCCCCGCTTTCTGACTCCTCAACGACACAGGGCCGGAGTGTCCCTTTACCTCCAGCGCAGGTGAGGGCGTGTCTCTCACCGACGTAGCTGTTTCTCCTGCTTGTCAGAGCCCCACCAGTCCTTCCTCCCGTGCGTGCGTAAGGTGACAAATTTCAGCAGCACTTAGGAATTAAGATACTTAGGGCCACGCGTCACGACATCATCTCCAGTGTGGAGGTTAAAAATCACACCCCAAAGCGAATCCTAGCTTGGTCTCTCTCTCCTCCTTGTCAGGTTCAGACGGTCGTCACCCGCCTACTTCGGGAAATGTCACCCACCTTCAAAAGCAGCTGAGTGATTTCTTCCTTAAGGTACAGGGGCCCTGACCACATCGCTGTCACTCATGAAGTGGTCCTGGCACTAAGTGAACATTTGGGCATGTATTTGAATTCAATCAGAGACCAGCCAAAATTGGAAAGGAATGAAATCTACCGTTACAGGCACGAGAGAGGCAACCAATGCTTAACTACGGAATGGAGTCCCAGTCCTGGCGCCCCACGGCATTGCCAAACGGAAGGCGGGGGCTCCAGTTCTTGAGAGCACTTACACGTTGGGATACGTGACGGCAGTTTTTAAAAGGTGGGAAGGTGATGCTTTGGAAAACAAAAGAGAGAATGCTGCCATGTGGGTTCAATTTCATGCATGAGAAAATGAAAAAAAAAAAGAAGTTTTGAACTGAAGAATAAAATCATATTATAAATCTCTGATGCCCCCATAAAGAGCTCTAGAAGACGAGAGAGAGAGTGACAGAGAGAACTGAAAGCACAAAACTTTGGAACGGAGAAATGAGCTATAATCACAGATTAGGACCGAGTAACAAATCTTAAAAGCCCTTCACAGAACAGTATTCCATTAGGCTTGAAAATCTCTATAAAAGTCATGCTTAAAACATAAATGTATACATCAGGAGAGTTTAGAGAAATGAAAAAGACCAATTATGATGACAGCAAATCAACGTCGCGTCGAGGAGCGGGGCTGCAGACAAGACGAGCGTCCCCGCCTGAGAGTCACCTGGGCCCCCGTGACGTGGGTGAGCGGCTGCCGTGCGGAAGCCAGGCGGCTTCCCGAGCAGATCGCGGAGTCTGGGAAGGAAGGAGGGGGTCGTGGCGGAGGAGAGATCACGAAGAAGTGCCCCCGCTCAGGCTCGGTTTCTAAGGCCTCCGCGGGCAGCTGGTGCCGCCGCAGCCCAGCGCGGAGTCTAGCTAGGGGGCTCCCCGGGGGGTGCAGGGTTTCCTCACCAGCCCCCTGTGCCTGTCGGTCCCCGCCCCGCTGACCCAGTCCCCCGGCCGCTCCCCTCTGGCGGCCCTCAGAACGGCCTTTGTGTCTGCAGGTCTGTTTCTGTTGGGTCCGTTACTTTGTTTTTTGTATTTTGGATTCCTCGCGTAAGCGAAACCGCAGGGTACTTGTCTTTCTCCGCCTGGGTGAGTTCACCGAGCACCGTGCCCTCTAGGTCCTTCCGTGTTGTCACGAAGGGCACCCTTTCTTTTCTTGTTCTCCTTTTTTTACGGACGACTAATATTCCAGTGTGCATAGGAACCACTCGTCTACGGAAGGGCACTGAGGTGAACCGATAGAAGCAGTCACAGGGTGGGAAGGCAAGAAGATCGTCATCACGACGTGCGCTGTCGGGGGGCGCCAGGCTTATCTGTAAGGCATCTGGAAGGTAGTTAAAAGTGTGACCGCCATGCGGTCAGTATGCTTGAAACACGGGCTATTGAATTCAGCTGTCGACTGGCAGGGACGCTGAAATTTCACGCCACGGCATGAACGGCGGCCAACGTGAATCACGTCTCAATCGGCCAGGTGAGGGTTTTTACGTAGCGAAAACCAGCACAGAATGTTCTCAAGCTCCTGTTTCGCTTTCGACGTTAACGATGGGAACGTGTTTTGGGGGCTGGCCCAGAAATTGTGTGTGTGTGTGACACCTGGACTCGCCGCCCAAAGCTAAGACTGGCGGGCAGGGACCCTGGCTCCGGTGAACTCAAAGTTGTCAGAAAAAAATGAGTTTTGGGTCCGTCCTGGTGAATAGAACTCATTATTTTTGGCCCATGTCATGAAAAATTTAATGGGCTCATTTTTGATAACCTCTGACCACGGGCTAATTCGTTGGCTTGCAGAGGAATACACGGCGCCAATAATTTATTCTGGGAACTTTAGAGAGAAAATTTATTGCTTGAAAATTGTGCTTCTGTCATAAGAGTGTTATACAAATTTTCCCTAGAGCCAGGTGTGTTACTGATAAAGTCCACCGTGAAAATGTTCCCCGCCCTCTCGAACCGCCTGCAAAGAGGGAGCTGGCTATCGAAATTGGCCTCTCTTTCCTGTTAGCTACAGGGTCCTTTTGGGGGCGGGGGGTGCAGCATGGTGACAGGGCATTCAGCATTCCCGCCACCTCAAAGCCTGGAGACACTGATCTCTCCTTTCGGGTGTCCCCCGTTTCTTCATTCTGCAGGCATTACTGAGGTTTGCTGTAGGTGAGCTTGCGTGTTGGCATCTAGCAACGGCTCTGAAAAGCACAGGTACGTGGACCCATAAAATCCTAATGGGTGAAGTTAACCCATCATGCAGTATATCGAGGGAAGTGGACATGACGGCGGGAGGGAGGGAGGCCAAAACTTTGCAAAATAAAGCAAATCCAGTGGGGGTTAAGTTTCAGCTCTCGTGAGACTTAATAGGCAAATTAATGAGCTAATGAAGCTGCAATGTAAGTGCTCTGATAAATTCGCCCCTCTTTGTTTTCATTCTTCTTGTGGTTTTCGCGGGCCAGGCTGGCAGCCCCGCGCGGTCTCCGCGTCCCATCGGGCAGACCGGGCTCCCGCACACACGCCGGGGCCCCTGCCAGGAGAGGCCGCCGCCGCCTGCGGCCGCGCCGACCACAGAACAAGTTGCAGGGGCGCGCGGGTCCCGCGCGGGGTTGGCGCAGTGCAGGACGGCGGCTGAGGACGCTGGGCAGCAGGCAAGCAGGCACCGGCGCTGGCCCCAGTTCAGGGACGGTTCCAGGAAAGGAGGCCTCGCAGGAGAAGTAGGGGTGAAGGGACCCCGAGGGGCAGCGGCTTCGGGCTTGTCAGGGAGGCCGGAGAAATGCTCGCTGCTGCAGGGATTCCAGGGCGCCAAAGGTTGCCTGTCTGCTGTGCGGGAGGTGCGGCGTGCGGGGCTTGGGGGGTGGGGGGACACCGCGGTCTGCACGCTACCCGCTGTCCAGGCCCCCTGCCCCCGACGCCACGGAGTCCCGCCAGGAGCTCTGCTTCCTCCGCAGTTTGTAAATGACGTGGAGCCGTTTAAAATCGCTGCAGGAGGAGGAGGAGAAGGTAAGACCGCCACGAAACTAAAACGCAATGTGGGGCCATGTCCCCCCATCCCCCCATCTTCTGTTCTCTACTTAATCATTTCGCAGAGATACTGCGTTTAAGTCAAGGCAGCCGTCACTGCAACGTTTTATCTACGGAACGAAACGCGATGCCCCAGGCGCGCCCTGCGCCCGGTCTCCGCGCTGCCCCGCGTCCCTCCGCGTCCCTCCGCGCTCACCGCCTTTTTCTTTCATTATAATTTTTCTCCACTGCAGTTGACGCTCACTCTTGGAGCAGCTTGAGGTGCTCTGGACAGAGGCCAGACATGTACACAGCGTCGGAAGGGAGCCCCCGATAAGCACGGCAGGCACCTGGCACCGCACGTGGTTATGACAGGATGTGTGATACTTTTTCCGTGGTGCGTGCACGGCTTTGGCCGTGGATAACACACGAGGCACGGCCTGCGTGCACACTTGAATGTGGAATGGTTCCTTTGTCTTCACTCTATCTGCACTGCCGAGCTCTCCCTCTGACAGCACGTGTGGGGGGGTGTGTACAACTCGCCCGGGAGCTGCCCTTGCGCCCCTGCCCCCACTTTTCACGGCTGCGGCGCACGCATGCTGCCGCCACCGTCTCTCTGAGTGGCCGTGGCGGGCACGCCGTTTGCGTCCCCACTCAGTCCTGCAAGGAGCTCCCTGGCGCAGCCTCTCTGTGCAGGAGGCTGGGAGGCAGACCACGGCGGCAGGTCCCCCAGAGCTGTCCCACGGCCGTGACGGCGGCGCCCGGCGGCAACAGCGACGGCCGAGTTCTTGCTGCTTCCAACTCTCACCAACGCGAGAATGGTTTGGTTTTCTTTTTTTTCCCTTTTGGAGAACAAATGGCTGTGTCCCCTACGCTGCTGTTTCTCTGTTGCATGAATGGAAACTTCTTTCCTTGGAGTGTGTTTCCCTTCTGTGGTCGGGAAGGATACGCCCTATGTCTTTCGTTTTTGACGTTTTCTCTGTTTTTCTCCCAGGTGTGTGGTGGGGGAGGGTGGAGCTCTGGTAGCCGTCTCTGTGTGTCGAAGCGCCGGGACGCTGGCCCTCTGAGCTTCCTCAGTTCTAAACAATTCTCCGCTCTGTCTGTGTTAACTCTACACATTGTTATATACGGTTAAGGGCCAGCGTTGTTATGACTTGCTCCATCACTGGGATCGCCAGCACCCCCCCGCCAGCTCCCCCACCAAGGCTACTCTGCAGCTGGCGGGCAGGATAATCCTTTTCCCATACGGGCCACGTTGGGCCAGCCCTCAGCAGGCTCTTCCCTGGTGCCCCCTCAAATCGGGGAGCCTCAGGGAGATGGGCCGCGACCCCGATTTGTAACGACATTGCTCTCTTTCTCCCTCGCCCCCTGTCTCTCGTTCGCCACTTTCGATGCTGGTGGGCAAATGGGAGCTCGCGGGGCTGCGACGTGGGAGGCACTCCGCAGGAGGGGGCTCAGGGGCATCTCCCGCACACCCGAGGGCCCCCGGAGCGAGGCCGGAGGATGCTCACCGGGCTTTGAGAGCACAGGGACAGCTTTGTGACGGTCCTTGTGCTTCCTGAACGGGGCGCGAGAGTGGAGCTAATGATCCCACAGACTCCCGTGGAGGCCCCCGGCGCTGGCGTCAGGCAGCGACCTCTTCGTTCCTTCAAGGTCTGGCACGCGGGGCTTGGCTGCCACAGGCCTGCTCCTCCCCAAACCCTGCCCAGGGAGGCCGGTGTGTCAAAGGCCACATGGCATCCCTGCGGGAGCGCAGGTGACAGGGGTGGGGGGCTTAAGGGTGAGTCTTCCCAGGGAGGGGGTGTCTGTCTGTCTAAGGAGGCGCCGCCCAGCTCTGCCTTCCTGTCTGTGGGCTGTTTTCCAGACGGGCCCCA
>PVJD01017510.1:0-17232 GCA_004026545.1 Mormoops blainvillei | reverse complement strand
TACCTTTTGAGAAGTTCGTGTTCTATGGTTTTCAGGTGTACCAGAGAACGTTGTTGTTCCTCAAATTTAAATATCTCCACAGTGGACTCCATGTGGGGATGATTCACAACATAAAGATACACAGTATGGTCTAAAGTGGGAAAAAGCATAATTTCCCATAAACTTACTTCTATTGCAATTATTAGTAGGTTAGGTGTACAATTTGGTCATGTCCAAGGATTTTTCTCATACATCTTGCATTTGATCCCCACAGTCCACACCTGACAGGTTAGTCAGACAAATGTCAGTATCCCTATTTTATTGAAGAAATTGAGACTCAGAAGGGGAAATGACTTGTTAGCAATTTTACCACCACCAAGTGGCAGTGCCAAGCCCTGACATTTCTACATGGTCTCTGCCCACATCTGCACCCTGGTCTAACAGTAAGAGACAGAACTACAGCAGTGCATAAACATGGACCTGGTCTCCTCAGACAGCTCTTCAACGGGAGAAACGGGGGCAAGCCAACAAAGATTCACTAAGAACTCTTTTTGGTGAGAAGCCCCTACATTGCAACACATGTTCGAAAAATGTCAGGGCTGTGTGAATATCTTAAAATAAGCAACACTTCCCAGCTAGAGAATGAACTCCTGATGCAAGTCAAATACTTGAGGTTGCAATGACAATATTTAGTAAGCCCAATGGACACAGAATGTAAATATGAATGCAAGAGGAAAGAGATCAGCCAGTCTGGGGAATTACTAACCTCAAGAATGTTCAACTACCGGTTTTCATATTGGTACATGAACTGCTGTGAACAGGACTGTGGGTAGTAATTCGACTTCTCCAAGGACTGTTTTCCGATTTCTCAGGAATTCTAGGTCAGGTGAGCTCCGGAGTTTGAGCTGCGCCACACCCCCCATCCCCTCAGGACTTGATCTGTATTCATTTCCCCTACTCTCTCCTTTAATGGGGCTTCCAAGCATATAATGGAGCAAACCTGGGCCCCGAGACGGCTCCCAAAACACAAAGGCACCTTGACCCAAGTTCAGGAAAAGGGCTCCCTCATAGATGAACCTTTCTTTTGATCTGACCCAGCTCTGTCCCCAGGGCCAGGGGGTTGGATTTTGGCCCTCAGCCAGACGCTGCTGCCAGACATGACGTGAATTGTACGTGTGCTTCCCGGGCCTTACCCTTCCTTAGGGCTCTGCCGGACCCTCCTCTCCTGTAAGCAATGTTTGGAGAGAATAATGTTCTTCTCTGTCTCCTCATTTCATTCCAATTTACGGGTGATGGTTTAGCCTTATGAATTAAATGCATAATTAAGGGAGGTGACTAACAAAATAAGATGTCAGTCATATTCTCAGCTTCTGAAAGTCTGAGTAAATGCCTGAGGGCATTATGAACTAGCAGCATTTGAAAGAAACAAACAAACCAACTCCTCCACTACCCCACAAAACAAACAAAAAAAAAACAAACAAAAAGACCGAAATACCTCCACCTCTAACACTATCCCATGCAATAAAAAAGCTCCAAGTTAATCTGATCATTCATTACACCTTCTCCAGTGACACATCATATGTCTATTCAGGTGTCAGCCCCCCAAAAGTGGTCACTTTTGTAGTATACAAATAGAGCCTAGAGCCCAAATTTTACCTGAGTGAAGAATATAGGATTAGAAGTAAGACCGCCTGGGTTCTAGTTCTGGAACTGCCATTTACTAACGACAGGAGTGAAGCCACACTTCACTGCATTTCTCTAAACTCTGTCTCTCCATCTAAAACTGAGCATTGTTTCCTGAACTGCCTGTCTCGTAGAGTTCTTTCCTTTATCCATTTAACACATGTTCATACAGCAGCATATATGATTCTAGACTCTGGGAATCCATCAGTGAACAAGTCACATATGCTTCTATGGTGATTATATTCCAGAGAAGAAAACAGGGAGGAAATAATTTGTAAATAAACGAAACTGAAGTGGAAGACGCCTTCATAGAGTAGCAACCACTTGAAAAGGGATGGCTAAGCTCGGCTCCACAGATAAGAAGGAGCTCACTATAGAGCCATGGTGGAAGAAGGAAAGAAGGTTGGTATCTTTTAACGTTAATAAAAAAAAACATTAATTGCCATTTTGATGAGTGCTAAAAGAAGTACATGGAGAAGAAATATAACCAGGTCCGTATCCTGAAACGAGATGGTGGGAAGGCTTCCCTGAGAAGGTGACACTTAAGCTGAGGCCTGAATGATGAGGACAAGTAAGCCGGAAGCAGTGGATAAACATTCCCAGCAGAGGGAACTGCCAATGCAAAGACCCTGAGGCATGTAGCATTGTACAGGACTGAAAGAAACCCAGTGTGGCTGGTCTGGAGAGCGGGGGCAGGGAGATGACCAGCGAGGCTAGACAGAGCACCCAGATGCCAGAATATGTCCGAGGAGCAACGAGGAACCCAGGTCAGTTTGGAGATTTGGGGTTTATCTTCAGAGCAATGGGACCAACATGGAGACTTTTAAGAAGAGAATGACATGATCAGATTTGCCGAGGAAGTAACTCTTGCTTATGAAAATGGATTGAGGTAGTATAAAGGGGAAGGTACAGTCATGGGAAAGACATGTTTGACGCTCGAACTGGGATGGTGGCCATGAGGATAGGGAGAGGTGGGCAGCTTAGATAGAGACTAAAGAGGGAAATAGGACAGAACATTGTAATTAGTTGACTGAATGGGGTGGGGAGAAGATAAGTGTCAGGTGGAATCCAGGGTTTTATTTTGAGGAAAAAATAAATTACATATGCATGAAAATGCTTTCGAAACTAAGCAATACAAAATTGGTAGGTTCAATTACCTTTTAAAGAAGGGCTGGCTAAGCAAATAAACAGATATAGAGGGGTGAGCAAATATAAGTTTACAGTCGTTTGTATGGAAAGACATGCAGGTTATGATTTAGTACAATAGCTTTATTAACTCAAAAGAATGTCACAATGGCACAGTAAATCTATTTTTGCACACCCCTGTATAGGATTTCAGGGTAATATTTAACCTACTTAATAAAATAGTACTCAAGCATATTAAGAGGTACCCATTTATTTAAAATTGAACAAGTCACTGTTGGTGCAGACCAAAGTTACTGCATAAGTAGACAGAAATAACTACAAATCATTCCTTTTTATTCATTAAATCAGTCCAGCAAATTTATACTTAACAATGCATAGTAATTCCAGCATGTATTTGGAAGAATTAAAGCACCATTTCTTTATACATTCTGAATTGCAGCACTTCCCTTTTGTAATTACTATTAGTTAGGTTTCAATGTTCTTATTTTTTGCATGCTCTATGGACCCACAAATACTTAAAAATTAGATCAGTCTGAAATTATGAACTATCGACAAGTAAAAATAATACTGGAAATTGTTTTAAAGCATATGCAATGTACTGATATGTATGCTTTGTTTTTATAACAACTATTTTTGAGATATAACTCATACTTTTAAAATGTGCAAGTTAGTGGTTTTTAGTATATTCACAGAGTGGTACAATCATAACCACTATTTAGTACCAGAATATTTTCATCACCCCAAGAAAAAACCCCATAGCCATCTGCAGTCACTCCCTGTTCCCCACTCCCCCCAGCCCCTGCCAACCACTAATCTAGTTTTTGTTTCTGTGGATTTTCCTATTCTGGACACAATATAAATGTAATCATATACTATGTGGCCTTTTGTGATTCAATTCTTTCACTTAGGATGTTTATAAGCTTCATCCATGTTGTAGCATGGATCAATATTTCATTCCTTTTAATTGCCAAATAATAATCCATTACATAAATATACCAATTTTGTATGCATTCATCAGTTGATGGGAATTTGGGTTATTTACATCTTGGGGGTATTAGGAGTAATGCTGCTATGAAAATTTGTGTATAGCCCAGGCTGGTGTGGCTCAGTGGACTGAGTGCCAGCCTGTGAACTAAAGGGTCACTGATTCGATTTCCAGTCAGGGTCCATGCCTGGGTTGCGGGCCAGGTCCCCAGTAGGGTGCATGTAAGAGGCAACCACACATTGATGTTTCTCTCCCTCTCTTTCTCCTTCCCTTCCCCTCTCTCTAAAAATAAATAAAATCTTTTTAAAAAAAGAAAGAAAGAAAATTTGCATATACTGTTTGTGTGGACCTATGTTTTCAAGTCTCTTGGGTATATACCAAGGAGTGGAGTTTCTGCATCATACAGTAATTCCATGTTTAACATTTTGACGAACTGCTAAATTGCTTTCAAAATGGCTACACCATTTTGAAATCTCACCAGCAAGGTGTGAGGCTTCCAATTTTTCCACATCCTTGTCAATATTTCTTATTGTCTGTTTGTTATTGGGAAGCGATATCTCATGGTGGTTTTGATTTGCATCTCCCTAATGACTAAGGATATTGAGTAACTTCTCATGTGTTTATTATCCATTTACATAGCTCTTTAAAAGATGTCTACTAAGATCCTTTGCCCATTTTTAAACTGGGTTCTTTGTCTCTTTATTGCTGAGTTGTAAGAATTGTTTATGTATTCTGGATACAAGCCTCTTGTATGATTTGCAAATATTTTCTTTCATTCTTTGGGTTGTTTCTTCACTTTCTTTATTGTGTCTTTTGCAAAAGAAAGTTTTAATTTTGGTGAAGTCTGATTTATCTATTTTTTTTTTATGTTATGCTTTTAATGTCACACACTTGTTTTCTGAGGGCCTTTAGTTTATAAGTTAGATTTCTGAGAATAATATGCAAACTGATTTTGATGGTCAAATGAGAAGGAAGGAGGGTAGGAGGAAGAGGGGATGATCACTTCTAGTCTCCCTTCTTTAATGTGATGTTTTGAAATGTGTTGATACACTTTTATTATCTTATAAATATACATATTTATGGTAAGATAGCATCTTCTCTCCTTTCACATACATGTTAAGTAGTTGGCGATGAGTGATTTGTATTTCCCCCATTCCCCGTCATTCCTGCGCTTTCAGGCTTTACCTTTGTCGATGAAAGTACTGATCCCATGTGGATTAAATGATGTTTTGTCAAAACCATTACTGATGTTTAGTGTCTGGACCCTTGGGTTTTGCTCATTCAGATTCATCAGGAAGATTTGTCCTGGCTCATCTGGTGCAAAGTTTGGCATGCCTGGGTATTTTAATCCCTTCAAAAAATAGAGATCGGGTATGAACATACATACACATCAAAACAATGTTTTTATGGCAGTTAAAATCTCAAAGCCCAACAAAAATTTTCAAAGCTCTAAATTTCCTTTCAATTTTTGGGACTTTTTCCTCTGCCAGCTGTTGCCATTATCTGATCGGAGGGATTACCAATGTC
This sequence comes from Mormoops blainvillei, assembly GCA_004026545.1. Classification (NCBI taxonomy): domain Eukaryota; kingdom Metazoa; phylum Chordata; class Mammalia; order Chiroptera; family Mormoopidae; genus Mormoops; species Mormoops blainvillei. Next base: position 11,912 of record PVJD01017510.1, on the reverse strand, counting down.
ATCTAAACCACTGGGAATGGAAAAAACCCAGAGTCAACTTTAATATCCAGAGAAGGGTTTTAGCCAAAATGGACAGTGCAAGCGACTAGGCTGTGTCACTTCGTGCGAGTCCATCGGCCTGCCTTTGCCCGGGTCCCGTGTTTAGAAAATGAGGAAGTGAAAATATATGATGGCTAAGAGTCTATCCAGTCCTGATATTCTACAGCTAAACTTCCTCAAAACAGAGAGAAGGGGTGTGTGATTTCATTGGATTGCTTCCACCCTATAGCCATTATATTTCATACTAGAATTAGCCAAGAATTAACATAAGGGAACCAGTCTCAGAGAGTTGACTCTTTCTGACCTATTTTGTTCCTATAGATATGTCTGAAAATTTGAATATGAATCTTTTTCTCTAAATAATGCAAAAAATTCATTCCAGTAACTTGGACAGTGGCTCTGTTAATGGAAGAACCAGGTGTTTATCAACACACGATGACAGGCATCCTGAATGCATTGGGCCTTGGCTGCATCCCTGTCATTGTATCAGATCTTGGGGTTGGTTTATTCTACATAAGTTAACGAAACTCAGCCCACTTCTTCCTGGCATCCCTCCCCCATCACTCTGATAAATATCAATATCAACGACTTTTCTTGTACTCTCATTTCCACTTATATTCAATATAAACTCTCTTTCCTACCCCACCTTCTATCTCTGTCTCTTTCCCTTTCCTACCCTTTCTTATAAACACACACACACACACACACACTCTCTTACTTATAATAATACTATTCTTGGCCCCTTCCACTATCCCCCACTTCACACTTGGGCAAATGAATCTACACCTTTAAGCCTTTCTTAGAATAATCCTATGTCTAAATCTTATTGGAACCCAGCCTTCCCGCAGGCAAGGGTGAAATACATCAGCGAAGGTGGTATGCCTTTTTACATTCTCCTGAAGTCACCACGCTTGGAGGGGAGAGCAACCTGATCGTAGCCACAAACTTCTCCTTCCAGACCACCGATCTGCTATCATCAATCAGCAGCTAGTCTTCTAAGGAAGCCACCCCTTTTGCTTGCTCCCACCTTACTAAATTCCTTACCAACCGCCTTTGCCCTGGTTCATGTCCAGGGCTAGTCTGCAATCAGGCCAGAAAAACCTGTATACAAAGTTATCATCCCAGCTTCAACCAGACATTCAGTGACGTTCATCAGCCTTTTTGTTTATTCTAAAAGGTAATCTATTGTATTTCTCCAAGTGTCTATTCTAAATTTATTTATTTATCTTCCAGAGCCCACACTTTCTTCCTTTTTATTCCAATGGATAACTTTTCCTCTGATTCCCTGCTTTCTGTCTCTAATTCTTCAGTTTTATCGATTCTCTGCCTTTTTCCCTCTTTTTCTTAAGGAAAGAATATCCTTCTTCTGTTCTTAACTCCATCACCTAATTGTTTGGTTCCTTGTTCTCTAGGGCCTGTATTTAGAAATTACATCCTCTCTCATGCTTTACCATTTAGTTTTCACCAATGCCCCCTCCTTTTTCCTGAAAAACTGTCATTTCTTGTCCCTTGAAACAAATCATCCTTTAACTTTACTACTTCTTCAAACATGCATTTATCTTGCCTTCCCTTCACTGTCAAATTTCTTGGAAACATCACATGATCTTGTTACCTGGTTTAATTTGCTCCAACTCTCAAGCTGGAATCAGTATTCTACAGTTTATAGAAATGCCTCCATAAAGGTCATATCAATGACCTCCAAAATATCTTATTTGATAACACTCTACTTTCTTGTACCCATGTCTGCGACATTTGACACTATGGTATACCCCTTTGTTTCTTGCCAAAAAACCAAGTATTCTAGAATTTCCTGATAGAAGTCCTGCTTCTTTTCTTCTGTCATTCATCTCTCTTTCCTTCTAGCTCTACATTCATTCCTTGCAGATCTTATTCATCAGATTTTTGGTGTTTCTCCTAGGCCAATATTTTTCGAATCTACACGTTTACTGGGAATCTCTCTGGAGTTGTATTCCCAACTTCTCCCTAAGGGCAGCTCATAATCAAATTGTCAAAACCAAAATCAACATTCTCTCCTCGAATCCTGCCTCTCATCCACATCTATTACTCTCCTTTAAGGGCATCCCCAATACCAGGCTACAAAATTCTGTCTTTATGAGGCAGGGTAGTAAGAAGCTGGGAAAATTCTTTGGCCGGTGGAATGGGGAAACTGAGGCAGACAGTTGCACACACTGTCTGAGCAATTTATATCTAGATACAGAAGGGTACCGGGGCAGAAAGCCTGGGTGCCTAGCAACAGGCAAAACTGGTATATCCTCCCCCTGGCATATCACTGACCATGCATTCTAGACACATAAACTTTCATATCACTGGTCATGGTGTTCAGATCCCCCTGACCTTTCTTCCCTACATACGACATCTAGGCCTCAGTTGTATTTCAGCTCCCGGCAAAGAAAAGCAGCAAAACCAGGTGTGCTATGCCAGGACCAAATGTGGTGACTAATGACCCCCCTGTCCTGGCGCCCACCAATCAGTAAAGATGATGACCGTGAAAGGACACACCTAGGAAAGCTGATGAATATTCTACTGAGATCTCCCTTAAGAATGCCCCTAAAACTCCAGACTTTAAAACCCTCAGAAAAAAGGTCCCAGCAGGTGCTCTTTCTCCCTAAACTCTAAGGGAGTTTAGGAGACTTGCAACCAGGGGAGCGGTGGGTAGCAGCATCTCATCGTATACTAACCCCCTGAACCTGTCTCCAAGGCCCCCTTTCCCTGAACTCTCAGTGAGCCAAGGCAGCCCTGCCTAATCTCTCTCCTGTTGTTTCTTCTATCTCTGGCCCTTCCTTGTTTCACTGTCCCCAGCTGTAATAAACATACTCTCAAAAATCATCTGGACTTGTGTCGTGAAATCCTTCCTGCACAAAGCTGAGAACCCACACACCACAGGCCGGCCCGAGGCAGACCCACTCCGGGCCTGGTCTACCTTTTCCTCCACAGTCAATTGGTCAGCAAGTCCAGTGGCTTAGATAATGGTACCACTGAGGGGAAAAAATGTCAGAGACATCTAATCCTTCCCTTCCACCTGTGGAAAACCTTACCTTTCACCTGAGGAAAATTAAGCCGAGAGAAGTCAATGGCCTAAATCACTCAGATCATTAATTGTACAGCCTCTTTTGCCACACCATAAAGAAAGGTTTGACAGGAAAGAATATCATCGCTCAGGAAGGTATCTCAAAGCAGAACACCACAGCAAGCGCCATGATAGCTTGGGGGGATGTAAGGGCATTGTCAACTAGTGCAAAAAATGGTAATTCTAGAAATGAAAATGATTTGATAGGAGAATAAGAGTGGAGCAGTACTAAAAACTTGGCCTAGATTAAGTGTCATGATGAATGAAGCACTTCTAATAAGATGGCTTCATTCTTTGGTTTTCTGTTTAAGGTAGTTGGGTGAGAATTTGTGGCAAGTGACTACAAGCAATTCTTTTGGTATCATTCACCACTGAGGTGAAAATCACTTGGAGGTGAGACGGGACAGTAAGAAGGTAGGAAAGTTCCTGGGCAAGTGGAATGGGGAAACCGAGACAAGGAAATTAAACAAGGCCAAACAGTTTGGGCATCTTACAGCCGGCTATCAAATTGCAAGAACTTGTCTCCCCTAACCAAGGACACTTAAGAGCAAATGATTTATACCTCTCCTCCCTAATGAAAGAATACATAGCTTAAATCTCCCTGGTCTGAGAAATAGAGAACAGAGATCCCATTAATGTCTTGTATAAGCTAAACGCAAGGACAGAATAAGTCATGGGAACAAATTAACAAAAACCCCATTAAAGCCAGACGGACCCAAGATCAAAGTAAAATGGTACAGCAGACCAAAGAATATTCCCAAGCCTTCCTACGCACTCATTTTGGCACATCAGCATATTAAAAATACACATGGAAAGCTGATGAATATTCTGCTGACACCCTCCTCTAAGATTCTCACCTGCAGAAAAAAAAAAGCCCTCAGAACAAAGACTCAGGGTGGACTTGCTCTAGAGCATGCCCACGCCCCTTCCCAGGCATGAACTTTTTACTTCCTCCTAAACTCTAAGGGTCCCCACGAGGTGTGCCATCAGGTGAGCAGAGGACAATGGCAGTCGGTCCAGGGCTCACTCCCTGATCCTGTCTCCTGGGCCCCCTTTATCCCAGTGAGCTAACAGCAGCCCCACCTTGGCTCACTCCCTTCCTATACCTTTCTAGAAAGCCAAAGCCTAGGCTCTCTCCTGCTACTTCTTCTATACTAAGTCCTTCCTTTGTTTCACTGTCCCCAGGCTTAATACCCATACTCTCAAAATCCCCTGGACTCATGTTGTGAAATCTTTCCTATACAAGGTCAAGAGCCCACACACTACAGGCCAGCCTGAGGCAGACCCACTCCAGGCAGTTCCCTGTGCTGGCAGCTGAGGAACGAGCATCTTATTTCCCCCAACAGACTACAGCTCTGTGTGGAAAGGCACTGAAGTGCTCCTCTCGCCTCATTCACCAGCACATGCATTCAGTAAATATTCAAGCACCTGCGTCTGCCAGGTAGCATGTTCGGTGCCAAGCATGGCCACGAACATGCCGAGGTCCTGGCCTCAGGGAGCTTGAAATCTATGAAGACAGCATCAAACAAGCTCATCAGATATGATGCTGTATGTAAGGGCCTAAGCCCAGGGAACCCAAAGGACCAGAGAAGTTGCACCTCACCCATCAAGAGCGTTAGGGAAGGCTTTCCTTGGAAATTAAAGCGCCATCACAGTGAGACCTTACGGAGAACTAAAAGTTAGCCCATACGTGCAAAGAAGGGAGTAACCTTGCAGGCAAAGAGAAGCATGCCAAGGACCAAGGTAAGGAAGCAAGTAGCCTAATGGTACCTCTAAATAGACTGAGAATGTCTATTGCAGAATGAGCCTTGAGATCAGCAGTTTCCAAACATGTTCTAGGACGGCAAGAAAGGGGGACAGGAGAAAATAAGAACAAGGACTTGAATTGATTATAGTCACAAAGATTAAAAATAAGCAAAGAACATCCTCCTTAGCTTTTAAGTTACCAGTTGTTTCTTTACAAAAATAGCTTCATTATTTAAAACTTCATGTTAACATTTCTCATGGAATTATTTGCGATGAAAATCTCTATGTTCTATACAGCAATAAGTCAGTACTTCTAGTTCCAGTGAAAATTGCAAAGAAGCATACAGTTAGAACTACAAATATCATTTCCTAACAGCGCGGAAATCTCCTAGCTATATTTATAATCATTTTGAAAGGCCTATTTGGCATAACATTGGAAAACTAAGTTGTCAATAGAAAATTTAAGTCAACGAAGAAAAAAGCTGCCATTTCTAGGCAGTTTTGTTTTATTTTTGGTTTTGGAGGAAAACTAAAGAAATGAAATCCCTCCCAACCACTCCCCCGACACACACCCCCACCAGCAGCAGCAACACAAAATACCAACGGGACGCTGACTACACTGTGCATATTTAAGAATTTAGAAATTCAGACAATTAAGGATTATTATATGTGCCCCCTTTTTGACCCAAAGAATATAAATTTAAAAGTTCATGTTATTTGGTAGCATTTCCTGGGCTAAAATGAAACATTAAGACATGCAATTCCTGAAATCAGAATTCACATTGAAAATTTCTTCAATCTACTTTTTCAATGTCTACATCCCATTTCAAATCACAACAGATTTAACAAATTTATGATCATTTTAAATATCCTTACAACATATACACTTTAATTCACTGAAATTCAATCCCTCACATAGCTTCCTGATCGTCACATGGCTGTGAAAATGGTATTGGGAATAAAATGTAGGCTTTCTCTACCTCTCTTTAAAAGAGATGGAAAAAATGATAGGGAACTCAAGATGGAAAATGCTTAGGGTTTTGAATCGAGAAACATGGGTAACATTCAATTCACAAACACTTACAGAACTGCAAGCACAGACAGGCACGGTGAGAAGAATACTAGTTATTGAGAAGACGGCTACCAGAAGCTAAGCCTGGCCAAATAAGGCAAAGGTGAGGACGGACAGCAAAGGACAGAGCAGGAGATTAGTCCAGGAACTGAATGAAAATCCTTAGACATTTACTGAGATCTCACCGAGTATGAAATTGCCCACGGGGAGCGAGCCTGAGCATTACCGTGGTATCCTGATTAGCCCTCCAGAATCCTGTTTCGGCTTTTTTAGGTGGCTGGCTTACCTGCAGGTGGGCTGAGTGTGCAGGGGTCCATCCGGCAGCTTTAGTCGGTAACATTAATGTGCCACCTATATACATATTGACACAAACACCTGAGGGGTATGGAAGATACTTACACTGGAGATAAAAGCCAGCCCATTAGGAAGTATATCTATATCTTCAGAGCCATTTTCTGCAAAATAAGTGGAGGATCAGAAAAAACGCATGTTTGAAGCCTTAAAGGACGAATCTCACAGTTAAAACTTTGAACTTCTTTTGGAAATTCCATTGACTTTTTGCAGCTACTTACTTGGGACTATGTTAACTTTCAAGAATCCCCAAGGCATGCTTCTCTACAATAAAACCCAAGTCAGACTCCAAAACGATTTTTTTTTTTAGAATTCTACTGAAGAGAAAAAAAGCAAATAACTATAAAGTAAACTGATATCCTAGATTTATTCTTTAAATAATGACTTCTATGGTCCATTCAGAGAGATTCCACTTTGTTCCCCATAGAAGACGGATCTACAGACCAAGTGGTGACATTTGGAAAGTCATCACTGTGAAGGTCTCTTAGAGGCCTCTCTTCCAAGCATTTCTCTTTTTCCAACTTGTTGAGACTTAAAAAGGCTATTATTATTTAATCATATTGGGAAATTTTTAAGTAATTTCTCTCTTTTACAAAGGCAATTGTCTTAAGATGGACTATTAAATATAAATGAATTTGAAAGAGTTTGGTTGGATCTCTTCCCATGCAGCGCTGGTCTTGAGCATTTTTCTCAGGAAAGAAACATAATAAGTAAGTTATAACTGAGACCAGGATGAAAAGGGGGTTTGCATGGCTCCTAGTAGAGAGAGAGAGAGAACCACAGGTGACATGGTCCAAGCAGGCAGGACTGAGGGTGAAGGTGCTGGTTATCTAGTGTGGAACATGTATTTTATAGGCATGGTAGAATCAATATGTATCATGGCTACAAGCTCTTATTTCTTTTAAGCCTTACCCGAGGATATATATTTATTGATATTTTATAGAGAGGAATGGAGAGAGAGAGAGAGAACATCAATGTGAGACAGAAACATTGATTGGCCACCTGTGGTACACACTCCGATTGGGGATCAAACCTGTCACCCAGGTATGTACCCTGACCGGGAATCAAACTCACACAACCTTTTGGTGTATAGGCCGATGTTCCTACCAACTGAGTCACCCAGCCAAGGCCACCTGCTCTTCTTAAAATGTGTTCCATCAAGAGGTAAAGTCTATATTCTCTCCTCTTTCATAGATCTTTATAACTGCTTTGACAAATGGAATGAGGTGGAAGTGATGCCACAGAATGGACGCATAAAGTCACAGCCATAGCGTTTGCTGGTGTCCTCTCTCTCTCTCTCTCTCTCTCTCGCTCTCTCTGTCACCATGAACCTTGGGAGCCCTGGGACCCCTAAACCTAAATGTAAGAAGTCTGACTACCTTCAAGGTACTGAGGAGAGAGACTAAATGGAGGCCACACAAGATAGAAAGAGGATGCCCTAAGGCGCCTTTAGAAAGGGTCATGCCAAAGCATGACCATCAGATAATACTACCATCATGCCGTATCTTGGAGCGAAGGTTGTGACAGCCTGCAAAAAAGACCATGGAACCTACTATGGAGTAGAACTCTATCTTGGAGACACAGGAAGCTGCAGGAGAGGGAAAGGGATGGAGGGGAAGATAGGAAGACACCAAAACACAATGGTTGTCCACTTGATCACCCTGCTCCGCGTAAGTCCTAATAAAGCCATTGAGATTTCAAGTGTAGCTTTCAGGAAATGCTAATGGCAGCCAAATAACTGCCTGGTTAAAACAATCATTGACTCTCAAAGCCTTGGAAAAAAGATGAACTTAATACAAAAAGATCTATGAGATATGATTTCTAGATTTCTTTTTTTACCTTTCATCCTTTCTACCCAGAAAGAATATTGGGGAATGAAAATGAAAAGACAGTTTCTTCCACCAATAGAATAACCTCCAAAATTCTAGGTCTTGAATAAAACACAAATTAGAATTTCCCTCCACTCTGTTACTGCCTATGACACCCTGCCTAAAATCCTTTAGTAGTTTTCCATTTCTTCATAAAGCCATTCATTCATCAAATATTTGGGTCTTCTGAGTATTGTCTCATTAGTGATCTTTTCTTAAATATCCAGCCTGCCTCGTTTTGATCAGCCCTTCTTAATAATAGTTCACCTTTTTGCATCTCAGACTTTGTCTTCTGCTACCATCATACTTTCCTGAATCTTCTGTAATAAAAATGTGTTGGCAGTAGACAAGAAAGGCAGTGCTACACAACAAAGAATACAATGCATGGAAGAAAATAATCCTGGCTCCTAATCTAGGCCCATTGCCTTCTTGTTCTGGGCCTCTGGCAAGACACTTTGTTTTGCGTGTCACGTTCTTGATCTGCAGAGAAAGGTAGCAGCACCCACCTCACAGGTCAGTGAGGAGGAGGATGTAAATGTTGGTAAAGAACTCAGCAGAATGTTCGTAGACACTGGGCAGTATTATTATTTTTAAATATATATCAACACTGTCCTATTGACAAATAACCCATAATCATTCTAACTTGCTTAGCTCTCCAAAATAAAATGTAAATATGCTATCAGACACAAGAAGTAACATAGCATATTTTTTTCTTCTACTCCCAGCCAGCTTCCTTTAAACCATTCTCTTCAAAATATTTGGATAATCAGTACATTGATTTATGTGCTACAATATTAGTTGTAGTTTTATCTTCTTAAATATGTTTCAATTACATAATCTGACAATACAACTAGATACTAGCAATCTTCTGGTCCAGTAATTTTCAACTTTTTCCATCTCCTGGCATACATAAACTAATTACTAAAATTCTGCGGCATGCCAAAAAAAAATCTTGTATTTTTTATTGACCTGATGAAAATAGGTATAATTTGATTCATTCACACCAGATGGCTATTGTGTTGGCTGTTGTATTTTTTTTTTTTTGACAATCTAAGGGAAAAAAGGTCGGTGCCCCTTGACTAGTCAGGTATTGCATGTTTTAAAAACTCTTGCAGCACACCGGTCGCAGGTCGCTGATTTAGGCCGTTCTGTCATTTCCATGACCTGCATGGGCCCATGACTTCTGCTCTGGCTGGGACACACAGCACAAAGAATCTAGTCTCCCTAAAGGTGCCTTGTAGCCATTCCTTCCCAGGTCTTATTTCTTCCCCAGGATATTGTCGAGCATTGGGGCAAGGGTCCGTGTTATTCAAAAACCCACATGTTCTTATCCCTTCTCCATCAGCATCCCTTGCAGGAGTTCAGTCTTTTGAAAACAAAATTCAGGAAGGAGTTTGTCTTCAACACTTTCTGCTTTCTAGCCAGCAACAAACCCCTAAGATCGGGGAGCACATGGGCCAGGCAACATCTTTTTTAGAAATTGAGAGAGAAAGGAAGGAAGGAAGGAGGGAAGGAAGGAGGGAAGGAAGGAAGGAAGGAAGGAAGGAAGGAAGGAAGGAAGGAAGGCAGGGAGGGAGGGAGGGAGGCAGGGAGGGAAGAAGGGTAAAAGAAAGAAAGAAAACGAAAGCACTACCGTATTTCCATAAACCGAGTTTAGATAAAAAAGAAGTGTCCAAGTCTATATCAGATTGCCAATATCAGAGTTGGCAATCTGATATTGAGAGAAAACACTGCTAGCTATAAAATAAAGCACGTTGTAGGTGTCATAGTGACCCAGGCTTTCAGAGTGCTGTGAGAACTCAGAGGCAGGGGGGAAATCTGCCGCTGAGTGCAGCGGGCAGAGACGAAATCAGCGGAGGGAATTTCATAAGCAAAGGTGAGAGAGTGAAAAGAACTCATTCCCAGAACAGTGAAGAGACTCTAACTAAACTTCTTTTCTAGGGGTGCTGGGGAAAATGGGCGGCTTGGCGCCCAAATCAGCAGTCCTGGCAGTAACTAGCAGGTGAGATCAGCCCTGTGAGCGGGCCGGAGGAGGCTGCTGGCAACATGTGTCTATGGAACAATGAGCGACAAGTGGAAACAATGGTTCCTGGGTTGTGAACAGAGCCTCTTTGAGAATGGAGGTATCATGCCTAAGGGAAGTCTAGAAGAAGAGCTGGTTGTGGGCAGGGAGAAAATACCAGAAATGCAAAGGTTTCTGAAAAAACTTAAATCTAAAAAAATCTAAAAAGATTTTAGAGTGGAAAAGAAGGCCTACTGTCTGAGAGGTTAAGGGTCCAGCTGTGAATTTTCAATTAATCTCAAAAGACATCTCTGCGGGCTGCACAGTACTGGGGGATAAGGCCTACGTCATGTTCCTCATGGTACTTGCAGATATATTTTGAATGAAGTGACACTTGAAGCCAGAAATGTCGTCGAGGGGGAAGAAGAAAAAAGAGAAGACAGGCAACAGACACAGACAGAAAGGGGAGAGAAATATCACAGAAAGGACAGGGGGAGAGTTGGGCGATGGACAGGACAAGGACTAGTTAATGATATTCTTCAAATGACAGACATCAGGAAGAACGGGAACTGCAAAAAAGCTGCTGGTTTTGACATTGAGGAGATGCCTTGAAAACCTGGGATGCGGCAGCTTGGGGAAAGTGGATGGTTTAACAAGTAGCCGGGGATTAAACCAGGTGGCAGCCTCACTCAGGTGGATGGTGACCGAGAAACTGTGCTGGCCCCCCTTGGTACTGTCACTTACATACCAATTCCCTCAATGAGGTGGCAGTCATAGGGTTCTACTGGCTCCACTTCTCGAAATGCGTTAGCTCTTTGTCTGTGGAAGACAAAATACTGGAAGTGAATGCACAACTTCCAAAATCAATGCCTACAAATGTTCTTTAATTACTTTCATATTCATTAACTCTCTTTCATCATTTATGGGCAATATGACAAGTAGGCAACTCCTTTTATTTACATTTATTTACATAATGTGGACATTATGTGGATAATGTGTCTATGTCAGCTAACCTCACCCAGTTATTGAAAGACTAAAATTCAATTATACATGGACAACACTTTGCTGTCCAAATAAATGATAATATTTAACACTAAGAGTAACTAACTGCACAGTATTATTAATTTAAATGTACAGGATGTGTTATTTAATTTGATAAAGTATTATCCACTATAAATCTGCACTTGGCACCCCTTAATCACTATGGCCTTGCCTTTTGACTCACCCCCCCACCTCCGCTCCAGAAACTTCTTTCCCCAAGTACAAATTCCCATAACAACTAAACCCTGAGCTTTTGCTTTAACTTCATTATTTTAAACTTTTTATGCTGACTCACTTTGCAATTCACCAAACTGACCACAGTCTAAACAATTGGAGACTAGGAGGGATCAAGATGGCGGAGGAGTGAATGGAAGACACGCTGACCTCCTCCCAGGACCAATCCGGAATTACAACTATTGTGGGAAATCGCCGGGAACAAACCACAGAACAGTAGCCAGAGAGAAGCCTTATGACCCTGGACAGACTGAAGAATCAGTTCAGCACAACCTGACTGGTAAAGAGTCTGGCAGAGAAGCGAGAAGGAGGGCTGGGCACCCTCAGGAGGCAGCGCCAGAGGGATATTTAAGCTGCCAGTTGGATCCCGCTGAGAAAAGCAAGGTCTAAACCATAAGCGGTGATCCCCGGCCTACAGCACCGGAGCCCAAAAAGAACACAGATAACAGCCAACTGCAAAAACCGGCAGGG
>PVJD01017509.1:0-17285 GCA_004026545.1 Mormoops blainvillei | reverse complement strand
TATTTAGAACCCACCTGGATGACCCAAGATGATATCATCTCAAGGCCCTTAGTTACATATGGGGGGTATGCCCAATAAACAGAATTTATTTATTAAAAAAATTATTTATTTATTATAAAAATTATTTATTCTTACGTGTTTAAACTTTGGTTGCCTTCAAAGTACTATTTGATGCAATACACCTATTGAGACATTTTTTCCACTGCTCAAAATAGTTTTTGAACTCACTGATTTTGATGCCTTTTAGTGCTTCTGCCATTTTTTGTTTCACCTCTTCCACATCAGCAAAACGTTTCCCTTTGAGGACTTTTTCCATCTGGGGAAATAAGATAAAGTTTCTTGGACAATCCCACTATCAACAGCAAATGAACCAGTATTAATAAGGCTGTAAAGAGATGAAGACTTATAATATGGAGAGAAGTAAGCTATAGTATAAAATCTAGTGACAATATGCACCAACTTGATGGGCAAGAAATAAATGTTAAAAAGCTATGTAGTAAAGAAAATATCACAAATCATGGAGAAGGTCACAGTCAATTTTGCCTCCGTATCCTCTAGCAGTTACCGCTGTTTTTTAGCTTCTGGATTCACCTCTGATGATGTCAGATATTGACCCCCTCCGACCTTAGGCACCTTGTTCAAAGCTTCCAGAATTCTACTATTTGTGGCTGTCTCCTTCCATTGTTAATCTAGTCACCGAGTACTTAGCAGTCAGGTTTAATCACCATAGGGCAGGGCAGAATCCCTCCTGGTGTTGGGGCTAAAGTTTCCCCTCAGGCTGCTGCTGCTTGGAGGGCAGTGGTCTGTGTGAACATGATGGCTGCTGCCCTGTGGGGAACGACTCAGTGTCAGGATCCCAAGAGTCAGGTTACTCTCTCAGGTCTCTCCTCAAAGTCTCTATCCCCAGTCTCTCCTCAAGTGTCTCCAGTCCACTCTGCCACCCTTTGCAGGGATCTAGTGTCTGTGGCTGCCACTCTGCACTCAGCAGTCAGGTTTAAGCACCGCAGGGCCAGGGGAGATTCCTTCCTGGGGGGCGGGGCAATTGTTTGCTCTCAGGCTCCTGTTCAGGGAAGTGGTCTGCCTGAGCAAGATGGCTACTGCTGCCTGCGGGACGACTCAGCACTGGGATGCCGGTGGCTACTTTCTCAGTTCTCTCCCCAGAGTCACCATCCCTAGTGTCTTCTCAGACATCTCAAGCTCACTCTGCCCCTGACTTTGCCAGAGCCCAGGGTAAGTGGCTACAGTTGAAAATTTATGGATTGGCCCTTTAATTGGCTGTTTCAGTCTCCAGGAGGCCATCTCTGGCATAGAGCAGCTCTGCTGCTTTTCACTGCTGGTTGTTTTCTGTGTACTTTTTGGGCTCTGGTGCTACATGTTTCGGATCCCCTCTTATGGTTTAGACCCCACTCTTCTCAGGGGGATCCAACTGGCTGCTTAAATGTCCCTCTGGTGCTGCCACTTGAGGGTGCCCCGCCAGTCTTCTTAAGCCTCTGCTGCCTTCCTTACCAGCAGGTTGTGCTGAAACTGATTCTTATGTCTGTCCAAGCTTATAAGGCTCTTCTCTCAGTATTGATCATTTGTTTGTTTAGGTTTATTTCTCCACAAGTCAGTTGTAATTCGATATTGGTCCTAGGAAGAGGTCAGTGTGACTTCCACTCTCTCCTGTGCCATCTTGATAGCCCCCTATTTGTTATTTAATAGTGATATAATGGATATTATTATCCAGTCAGATGTACTGAAAGTAATATATAATATAATATAATGTTTTGACATTTGTATATTTTGCGAAATTGTTAACAAAATGTGTCTAGTTAATATCTGTCACCATAACTAGTTACAGAATTTTCTTATGATGAGAACTTTTAAGATGTTACCGTCTTAGCCACTTCCAAATATGCAACACAGTATTATTAACTATAACAGCCATGGTGAGCATTATATCACTTGGACTTATTTACTTTATAACTGGAAGTTTGGGCCTTTTGACTCTCTTCACCCATTTTGCCTATCCCCAACCTCTACCTCTAGCAGCCACCAATCTGTTTTCTGTATCTGTAAGCATTTTTTTTTATTTCACATATCAGTAAGATAACATAGTATTTTTCTGTCTTTGTCTTACTTACTTAACCTAGTATAATTCCCTGAAGGTCCATTCATATAAAAACAGCAAGATTTTATTCTTTTTTATGGATGATATGATATATATAGGGTGGGGAAAAAGAAAGTTTACAGTTGTTTGCATGAAAAGTAATAATCCAATGATTAATAAGTAATAGTGCAAGAATAAAGTCTGGACCTGGCTAGGTAGCACAGTTGGTTAGAACATCATCCTGATGCACCAAAGTCGTGGGTTCAAACCCCAGTTAGGACACATATGTTTCTCTATTTAGCTCTCCATTCTTCTCTAAAATCAATCAATAAGTAAACATGTTTAAAAAATAAAGAATAAGTCCTGGCTGGTGTGGCTCAGTGGATTGAATGCCAGCTCGTCAACCAAAGGGTCGTTGGTTCGATTCCCAGTCAGGGCACAGTGCTAGGCTATAGGCCAGGTCCCCAGTAGGCGGCACGTGAGAGGCAACCACTCATTGATGTTTCTCTCCCTGTCTTTCTCTCTCCCTTTCCCTCTTTCTAAAAATAAATAAATAAATAAAGTCTTTTAAGAGCAGAATAAGTTCTGTGTTTCACATACTAACAACTGCAAACCTACTTTTTCCCTACTGTGTATGTCACAAGTTCTTCATTCATTCATCTATCTATGTATACCTATTTTTTTCCATTTCTCAGCTATTGGAAATAATGATGCAATGAACATTGTAGTGCATATCTCTTTATGATGTGGTATTTTTGTTTTATTTGGATAAATGCCCAGAAGTGGAATTGCTAGATCATTTAGTAGTTGTATTTTTAGTTTTTTTAGGAACTTCCATACTTTTTCTTCACAGTGGCTGTTCCAATTTACATTCCCAGCAGTAGTGTGAATATATACTATTATACATAAGCCTCGTGGTAATCATAAAGTAAATAAAAAATTATAAAAGGTAATGAAAGATATGTAAACCTAACATTACAGGAAATTATAACCACTAGGGAAGAAAGCAAGAGAAGTAGAAAGGAAAAGAGAGGAACTATAAAAACAGAAAACAGTGAACAAAATGTCAGTAACTACACATCTGTCAATAATTATTTTAAGTGCAAATGGACTAAATTATTCAATCGAAAAGCATTGATTGCCTGAATGGATTAAAAAAAAAAACAAGACCAATCTAGATACCTATCTATATGTTACCTGCAAGAGATTCACCACAGATGTAAAGACAGACTTACCTGAATGTCAAAGGATGGAAGGAGATATTTCATGCAAATGGAAATCCAAAGAAAGCTAAGGTAGCTATATTTATATCAAAGAAAATATACTTCAAAATAAAGACTGTGATAAAAGATAAACATGAGCATTAAATAATGATAAAGGAATACCTATGTAATAAAGCAAATATTAACAGACCTAAAGGGAGAAATTGACAGCAATACAACAATAGTAGGGGACTTCAATATCCCTCTTAAATCAATGAATAGATTATCCATTGAGGAAAATCAATGAGAAAACATTAGCCTTAAATGAACACGCGAGATCAGATGGAATTGATAGATGTATGAAGAAATTCCATTCAAAAGCTGAGGAATAAACTTCTTTCTCACGTGCACATGAAAAATTTCCAGGATATATTATATGCTAGCCCACAAAAGAAGTCTGAATAAATTTAAGAAGATTGAAATCATATCAAGCATTTTCTCTGACCACAATGGTGTTAAGTTAGAGATTAATAACAAGAAGAAACTGGAAAATTTGATTATATGTGAAGATTAAACAACATGCCATTGAAAAACCAGAGTCAATGGAGACATCCAAATTGTAATAAAAAATACCTCAAGACAAGTGAAAGTAGAAATACAACATACCAAAATATATGGCATGCAGCAAAATCAGTTCTGAAAGGAAAGTGTGTAATGATACAAGCCTGTCTCACAAAATAAAATAAATCCAAGGTAAGCAATGTAACTACAGCTAAAGAAACCAGAAAAGGGAGAAAATACAAGGTCATGTTAGTAGAAGATAGGACATAATAAAGATCTGAGCATAAGTAAATGAAATAGAGATTTAAAAGACAACAGAAAAGATTAGTGAAACAAAGAAATACAAAGACATATACTGTAAACCATAAGACATTGTTCAGAGATATTGGAACTGGAGAATATTATGCTCAGTGAAATAAACCAGGTAGTGAAACACAAATACCATACAATCTCACCTATAAATGGAACTTAATTAACAAAACAAACAAGCAAAAAAAAAAAAATAGAACCAGGATGTGGAAATAAAGAACAAACTGACAGTGACCAGAGGGAAGAGAGGGGAGAGGGATAACAGGGGACCGGAGGGTAAGGGGCAAGCCAAGGAACGTGAATAGAGGAATTATGGGTACGGACAATGGGGGAGGGACTGGACAGGGAAGAGCAATGGGGAAAAATGTGGGGCAGCTGTAACTGAACAATTAAAAAGATATATTGAATATAATTTAAAAAATTGAAAAAGACAAAAAGAACAAAGCTATTCCATGCTTATGGATTGGAAAAATTAACATTGTTATAATGTCTGTATTACCTAAAGAAATCTACAGATTGAATGCAACACTTATCCAAATCCAAATGACATTTTTCACAGAAATAGAACAAAAATCCTAAAATTTGTATGAAACTGCAAAGGCCCCAAAAAGCCAAAGCAATTCTATGAAAAAAAGAACAAAACCTGAGATACCACGCGTTGTGATTTCAAACTATACTTCAAAGCCACAGTAACCAATAGGCACTAAAATGGGCACATTAGTCAATAAAACAGAATCAAGAGCCCAGAAATAAACCCACACATATATGACGACTAATTTACAACAAAGGAGCCAAGAAGATAACAATGGCAAAAAGAAAGTCTCTTCAATAAATGGTATTGAGAAAACTGGAAAGTCACACTTAAAAAATCAAACTAGACCACTATCTTACATGATACACAAAAAATAACTAAAAATGGGTTAAAGACTTGAACATGAGACCTGATACCTTAAAACTCCTAGAAGAAAACATAGGTAGTAAGCTTCTTAACATTAATCCTGGAGATGTTTTTGTGGGTTTGACTCTGACAGCAAGGGAAACAAAAACAAATATAAACATATGGGACTACATCAAATTTAAAAACCTGCACAGCAAAGGAAACAAACAAAACAAAACAAAACAAACAAAACAAAACAAACAAAACAAAACAAAGCAACATGCTGAATGGGAAAAGATCTTTGCAAATCATGAATTGATAAGGAACTCACAACTTATCTACCAAAAATAAACTACTTGATTTAAAAATGGGTAGGAGATCTGGATATTTTTCCAAAAAAGACATATAGGTGGCTAACGTACACATAAGTAGATGTTCAACATCAATAATTATGAGAGAAGTGCAAATCAAACCACAATGAGATGTCACTTTACATCTGCTAAAATGGTTATCATAAAAAAGACAAGAAATAACAAGTGTTGGGTAGGATGAAGAGAAAAGGCACTTCTTGTACAGTATTGGTAAGAATGTAAATTAGTATTTCCACTAGTAATGCCTATATGGAGATTCCTTAAGTAATTAAGATTAGAAATATCACATGATACATCTTTACCACTTCTGTGTATTTATCCCAAGAATATGAAAAAATATTGGAAAAAGTATATACACACCTGTTATCATTGCAACATTATTTACAATAGCCAAGATAAGAAACAATTAAGTGTCCATCGATAGATGACGAAGCAGATGTGGTATATACATATACACAATGGACTTCTACCAAGTCGTAAAAAGGTGAAATCCTGCCATTTGTGACAACATGGATGGATCTTGTGAGTATTGTTCTAAGTGAAATAGGTCAGATGGAAAACACAAATATGAGGAATATTAAAAACAAAAAATAAATAAAAACAGAGGAAAAAGAGGAAGGTAATAGATCAGTGGTTACTGCAAGGGAAGGGAGGTGGAGAAGGGTGAAAGAAGTAAAGGGGGTCAATTGTGTGGTGACAAATGAAAACTAGACTTATACATGAAATCTAAACATTTCATCTTTTCTTTTTTATATACTTGGTTTTTCATTTCTAATTTTTTTATTGTTCAGTTACAGTTGTCCCACCTTTTTCCCCATTGCTCTCCCCTGCCAACACCCAACTCCCACAGTCATTACCCACCCTGTTTTCTGTACTCATGAGCACCCTACTTATGTTCCTTGATTTGCCCCTTCCCCTTCTTTCCTCTGTTATCCTGCTCTCCCTTCCCCTCTGGTCACTGTCAGTTTGTTCTTTATTTCCACATCTCTGGTTCTATTTTGCTCATTTGTTTTGTTAATTAGGTTCCACTTATAGGTGAGATCATATGGTATTTGTGTTTCACTGTCTGGATTATTCCACTTAGCCTAATACTCTCCAGTTCCAACTATGCTGTCACAAAGTGTGGGAGTTCTTTCTTTCTTTCTTTCTTTCTGCTGCATATTATTCCATCGTGTCAATGTACCACAATTTTTAGATCCACTCATTTACTGCCTGGCACTTAGGCCATTTCCAGCACTTAGCTATTGTAAATAATGCTGCTATGAACATCGGGGTGCATAGGTTCTTTTGAATTGGTATTTCAGCAGTATAGTTTTATATAAATTAGGGTGATACCTCCAATTTCATTATTCTTTTTCAAGATTACCGTGGCTATTTTTTTGGGGGGGGTTCCTCATAAATTTTAGAATTATTTGTTCTAGTTCAGTAAAAAAATGCCATTGGTATTATGATGGGGATTGCATTGAGGGGGGAGGGAGATAATGATGGAAAGAAGGGGGAAGGACTAGTCAAAGAATATGTATGAATGACCTATGGACATGGACCACAGTGTGGGAACTGACTTTTGGAAGGGGGGTGGTGGGATAGGCAGAGGAGAGCAAAGGGGGAAAATTCGGACAACTGTAATAGAATAACAATAAAAAAATCTGTAGACTGCTTTGGGTAGTATGGGCATTTAAATGATGTTAATTCATCCTATCCATGATCACATATGCTTCCATTTATGTGTATCTTTTTCAATTTTTTCTTTAATTATACAATTTTCTGACATTTTTTACCTCTGGTTAAATTTATTCCTAGGTGTTTCATTTTTTGATGCAATTAAATGAGTTTGTTTTCTTTTTTAATGTTAAAGGTTTATTTTTATTTTTTATTGTTGACATTATTACAAATGTCCCCCATTTTCCCCACCTTTGACCCCCCTCCATCCTGCACCTTCCCCCATATCCCCACTGCCAGTCTTCACTACAGCTTGTCTGCGTCCATGTGCTGGCATATATATTTATATGTTCTTTGGCTAGTCTCTTTCAGTCCCTTCCACTCCACTCCCTTCTGGGATCTGTCTGGCTGTTTCATGTATCCATGCCTCTTGTTTTATTTTGTTTGTCATGTTACTTTGTTCATTAGATTTCACATATGAGTAAGATCATATGTTATTTGTCTTTCTCTGACTGGTTTATTTTCCTCAGCCTATTCTTCAGGTCCATCCATGTTATTGCAGAGGGTAAGAATTCCTTCTTTTTTATAGCCGTGTAGTATTCCATTATGTAAATGTACCATAGCATTTTTATCTATTCACCTACCGATGGACACTTGGGCTATTTCCAGATCTTGACTGTTGTAAATAATGCTGCTGTGAAATAGAACTGCCATTTGGCATTTAAAAAAATTTTTTTCTTTCTGGTAGTTCATTATTGGTGTATAAAAATGCAACCAATTTCTGAATATTGATTCTGTATTCTGCTACTTTACTGAAATCATTTATCAGTTTTAATAGTTTTATGTAGAGTCTTTAGGATTCTCTCTATTTACTATCATGTCATCTATAAATAATGATTGTTCTTCTCTTCCCTTCCAATTAACATACTTTTTATTTCTTCTTTTTGTCTAATTGCTGTTCAGTAAATGGTGTTGTGAAAACTGGTCTGGTACCTGTTAAAAAATTAAGCTAGACCATCTTATTATACCATACACAAGAATAAACTCAAAATGGATAAAAGACTTCAGTGTAAGCTCTAAAACCATGAAAATCCTAGAAGAAATCATAGTCAGTAAAATCTCTGATATTTTATGCAGGGATATTTTTACCAATATATCTTCTAGGGCAATGGAAACAAAAGGAGAAAATAAATAAATGGGATGACTTCTGGAAATATATCCTAAGAATTCTGAAACACTAATCAGAAAAGAATATATGCACCCTTATGTGCATATATTAAGACTTTTGATATTATGTAGATGAAGAGTGGTGAAAGTGGACATTACGTATTTTTTCTCATCTTATGGAAATACCTTTTGCTTTTCCTCTTGAGTATGATGTTAGCTGTGGGTTTGTCATATAGATGGTTTTTACTATGTTGATGTATATTCTCTCTAACCCCACTTGCTGAGAACTTTTATCAGTAATGGATGCTGGATATTTTAAATTAATTTTATTGATTTATTGTTATGAGAATGTTATTTTGATTCTCATTTTTATCACATTAATTAATTTGCAGATATAAGAAAAAATTGTATCACAGGAATGAATCTCACTTGATCATGGTATATGATCTTCTCAGTGTATTTTTTGAATTCCATTTTTGTTAATATTTTGTTGAGGATTTTTACATCTGTGTTCATCAGGGATATTCCCTATAATACTTTTGTGTTGTGTCTTTGTCTGGTTTTGGAATCAGGATAATTTGTCCTTGTAAAATGAGCTAAAAACTCCCCTCCTCTTGAATATTTTGGAAAAGTTTGGAAGGCATAGGTGTTAATTAATCTTTGAATATTTGGTAAAATTCACTTGTGAAGTTATCTGGCCCAAAACAATAGCTTGTTGGGAATTATTTTTATTGTTTATACTTTTACAGTTTTCCCCACTTTCTCACCCTTTGTCTACTTCCACCATGCCCCCTACTCAGGCAATCTACATATTGTCTATGTTCACTGGCCATGCATATATGTTCTTTGGCCAATCCCTTTACCTTCTTTCATCCAGTCCTTCCCCTCCCCTTGACAGCTGTAGGAATGTTCCATGCTTCCGTGCTTCTGTTTCTATTCTGTTGGTTAGTTTATTTTGTTAATTAAATTCCTCATATAAGTGAGATCATATGGTATTTGCCTTTCACAGACTGGCTTATTTCACTTAGCATAATAATCTCCAGGTCCATGCAGCTGTTGCAACAAGTAAGACTTCCTTCTTTTTTTCACTCTTGTGTAGTATTCTATTGTGTAAAGGCACCATAGCTTATTATTCACTCATCTAATTTTAGGTACTTAGGCTGTTTCTAGGTCTTAGCTATTGTAAATAATGCTGCTGTGAACATAAGGGTGCATATATTCTTTCTGATTAGTGTTTCAGAATTCTTAGGATATATTTCCAGAAGTCATCCCATTTATTTATTTTCTCCTTTTGTTTCCATTGCCCTAGAAGATATATTGGTAAAAATATCCATACATAAAATATCAGAGATTTTACTGACTATGATTTCTTCTAGGATTTTCATGGTTTTAGAGCTTACATTTAAGTCTTTTATCCATTTTGAGTTTATTCTTGTGTATGGTATAATAAGATGGTCTAGCTTAATTTTTTAACAGGTACCAGACCAGTTTTCACAACACCATTTACTGAACAGAATTTTCTCCATTGTATGCTCTTGCCTCCTTTGTCAAATATCAATGGGCCATAAACATGTAAGTTTTTTTCTGGGCTCTCTGTTATGTTCCACTGATCTATAGGCCTGTTCTTGTGCTAGTACCAGGCTGTTTTGAATATATACTGGGCAGCCTGGATTCCGGCCACTTGCTATGATGTACAATCATAACACAATGATTTGTGGGGAAGAAAAGAGGTTTTTTATTAACGAGGTACCCAATTGTGTGGGGGGTGGTGAGAGCATTCCTGCTCCAAACCAACCTTTTCTGCAAAGCACAGAAATTCCCATGTTCCCAGTAACACTGAAATCCAAATTCATGCCTAGAAGTTCCTCATTATTGCTTATCTATCCTTTTGGAGCTCAGGATAGCTAAACATATGGGTCTCCAACCTCAAGCTCTCTCTCTCTCTGGTATGCATTTGTGGGTTTTAGCATTGCCATTGTCTCATGCAGCTCACTCTCTTTTCTGGGGCCTGGATGTGCTGCCGGATCACCCCAGATGGCTGTGCCAGGGAAAGTCCATCTGTGGGGCCCTGGTGCCTGATGGTGCCTGCACACCTGGAGCCAAAAATCTTCCCCAGTTTGTGCCTTTTTTAGGGCAAGAGAGTGGAAGCTGTCCAGAATCTTTGAAGTGTATTGCACCACATCTCAAGGACTTGAGTCTGGTGAAGTACACATAGAAAACCCTATAAGCTCTGCCAAAAAACTGCTCAACCTAATAAGTAAATTTGGCAAAGTAGTGAGATATAAAGTTAATATTCAGAAATCAGTGGAATTTTAGCACCAACAATGAACTATCAGAAAGAGAAACCTAGAAAAAAATCCCATTTACTATAAAAAAATAAAGTACCTAGAAATAAAATTAATGAAGGAGGTAAAAGACCTGTACTCAGAAAACTGCTCAACCCTGAAGAAAGAAATTGAGGAAGACACAAACGAATGGAAGCATATACCATGTTAATGGATTGGAAGAATTAACATCATCAAATGCCCATCCTATCCAAAGCAATCTATAGATTCAATGAAATCCCTATCAAAATACCAGTGACATATTTCACAGATATAGAACATTTCAAAAATTTATATGGAACCATAAATGACTCCGAATAGCTTCAGTAATTTTCAGAAAGAACAAAGTAGGAGGGAGCATAATACCTGATATCAAACTATATTACAAGACCACTGTAATCAAAACAGTCTGGTACTGGCATAAGAACAGACACATAGATACATCCTCTAGGGAAAGGGATGTAAAGGAAAGAATAAACAAATGGGTCTTCATCAAAATAAGAAGATTCTGCACGGCTAAACAAAACATCAACAAAATGAAAAGGGAACCGAATGTACGGGAAAATATATTTGCCAGTGATACCGCAGACAAGGGTTTGATCTTCAAAATATATAAAGAACTCACATGACTCCACTCCAGGAAGATAAGCAATCCAACTGAAAAATGGGCATGAACACACACTTCTCCAAGGAGGACATACAGAGGGCCCAGAGACAGATGAAAGGATGCTCAGCATCACTAGCCATTAGAGAGATGCAAATTAAAACCACAATGAGATACCACTTCACACCAGTCAGAAGGGCCATCATAAACAAATCAACAAACAACAAGAACTGGCAAGTATGTGGAGAAAAGGGTACATTGTTGGTGGGAATGCAGACTGGTGCAGCCGCTATAGAAAACAGTATGGAATTTCCTCAGAAAACTAAAGACGGAACTACCTTTTGATCCAGTGATCCTACTGCTGGAACTATACTGTAAGAATCCCAAAGCAACAATTCAAAAGAACCTATGCACCCCAATGTTCATAGCACTAATATTTACAATAGCCAAGTGCTGGAAACAGCCTAAGTGCCCATCACTAAATGAATGGATCAAAAAACTGTGGTACATTTACACAATCAAATACTGTGCAAAAGAAAGAAAGAAGGAATTCCTACAGTTAATGACAGCATGGATGGAACTGGAGAGCATTATGCTCAGAGAAATAAGCCAGATGATAAAAGACAAATACTATATGACCTCATGTATATTGGAACATAATAAATAAATAAAACAAATGAGCAAAATAGAGCCAGGGACATGGAAATAAAGAACAAACTGACAGACCAGAGGGGAGGGAGGAGGGAGATAACAGGGGATAGAATGGGTGGGGGCAAGTCAAGGAACATGAATAGAGGAATCATGATCATGGACCATGGAGGGCATTGACTGTAGGAGTTTGAGGGGACATGGCAGGGGAGAGCAATGGGGAAAATGGTGGGACAATGTAACTGAACAACAATAAATAAATGAATAAATAGATAATAAATAAATAAATGTTTTACTTATTTAGTTTTAGACAGAGGGCTAGGAAGGGAGAAAGAGAGGGAGGGAAACATTAATGTTCAAGAGATACATGGATAGGCTGCCTGTCGCTTGCCCCCAACTGCAGACCTGGCCTGCAACCCAGCCATGTGCCCTAAGTGACAATGGAATTGGTGAGCTTTTGGGTCACAGGCTAGTGAGTGCTCAGTCCATTGAGCCACCCCAGCCAGGGCTGGACTCTGTATTCTATTCCATTGATCTCTGTGTCTATTTTTATGCCAGTACAATGCCGTTTTGATTACTTTTAACTTGTAATATAGTTTGATATCAGGCAGCGTAATTCATCCAACTTTGATCTTTTTTCTCAAAATTGCTGTGGCTATTTGGGGTCTAAAATTTTGGAATATTTACTATATTCCTATGAAATACTTTATTGGTGTCTCGATAGGAATTGCATTGAATCTATAGATTGTTTTGGGTAGTATGGACATTTTAATGATGTTAACTTTTCCTATCCATAAACATGCTATTTGCTTGTATTTATTTGTATCTTCAATTTCTTTCTACAGTGTCTTATAATTTTCAAGTACAGGTCTTTTACATCCTTAGTTAAATTTATTCCTAGGTATTTTATTTTTTGAAGCAATTGTAAATGAGATTGTTTTCTAAGTTTCTGTTTCTGAGAGTTCACTATTGGTGTATAAAAGTGCAACTCTTTTCTGGCTATTTATTTATTTTCTGGCTGTTGCTATACTGAATTCATTTGTCAGGTCTCATAGTTCTTTCTTGGAATTTTTTAGGTTTCTCTACATACAGTATTATGTCATCTACAAATAATGACAATTTTACTTCTCCAAATTAGATGCCTTTATATCTTCCTTTTGTCTCATTGCTGTGGCTAGTATTTCCAGTACTATGTTGAATAAGAGTGGTGAAAGCAGACATCCTTGTCTTGTTCCCAATCTTAAAGAAAACATTTGTATTTTTTGTCCATTGAGCATAATGTCGGCTGTGGGTTTGTCTTATATGGCCTTTGCCATGTTTGGGTATGTTTCCTCTATACCCACTTTGTTGAGAGTTTTTAGCATAAACAGGTGCTGAATTTTATTGAATGTTTTTTCTGCATCTATTAATATGATAATGTGATTTTTATCTTTGATTTTATTACATTTATTGATTTGTGGATATTGTACACTCCTTGCATCCTGAGAATAAATGCTACTTGATCATGATGTGTGATCTTTTTAATATATTGCTGGATCTAGTTTGTGAACAATTTGTTGAGGATTTTAAAATCTATGTTCATCAGGGATATTGGTCTATGATTTTCTTTCTTTGTAGCGTCAGTACCTGGTTTTGAAATTACAATTTGCTTATACCATAAAATGATCTTGGGAGTTCTGCCTCCTCTTGAATTTTTTGGAATACTTTGAAAGGGATAGGTGTTAGTTTTTCTTTGAATGTTTGGTAAAATTCAACTGTGAAGCCATCTGGTTTCGGGCTTTTATCTGTTGGGAGTTGTTTTTTTTTTTTTAATTATTACTGCATCAATCTCACTAGTTGTAATCAATCTATTCAGGTTCTCTAATTCTTCCTGAATCAGTTTTGGAAGATTTTTCTAGGAATTTATCCATTTTTTTCTATATTGTCCAATTTGTTGGCATATGGTTGTTCATAACATTTTCTTACAATCTATTGTATTTTTTTATGTCAGTTGTTACTTTTCTTTCATTTCTGATTTCATTTACTTGGATAAATTTCATTTAAAGGGTAAAGTTACATTGTTAATTTGAGTTATTTCTTGTTTCTGAGGTAGGTCTGTAATTCTGTGACTGCTTTTGCTGTGTCCCATTGATTTTGAGTTGTGGTATTCTCACTTTTATTTGTTTCAAGGTAACTTTCTTTTTTGCATTTTAGCACCTTATTTTATTTTATTTTATTTTCTATTGTTTATGCTATTAAAGTTGTTCTTGCTTTTTTCCTCCTTTTCCCCTTGCACCCACCCCTACCCTCTACCTTCCCCCAATCAATCCCATTTATTTGTCATTGTCCATAGGTCATTCATTTAATCTCTTTGCTTTCTTGCATCCAGTCTTTCTCCTCCCCTCTGGCAGGTGTCAGCCTGTTCCATGTATGTATACTTCTGTTTCTGTTTTGTTCATTAGTTTATTGTATTCATTAGATTCCACATATAAGTGAGATCATGTGGTATTTGTCTTTCACAGGCAGGCTTATTTCACTTACCATAATATTCTCAAGGTAATGTTTGATATCTTCTTTGATATGGTTGTTAACCCATTCCTTGTTTAGTAACATTATTTAGCTTCCATGACTGTGTGTCTATTTTTTTCTTGTGGCTGATTTCTAAATTCATGCAATTATGTTCAGAGAAGATGCTAGATATGATTTCAGTCTTTTAAAATTTGCTGAGATTTCTTTTGTGTCCTAACATGTGGTCTATTCTAGAAAATGTTCCATGTGCATCTGCAAGGAATATATATTCTGCTGCTTTGGGATGAAATCCATCTTATCTCTTGTGTCATTGAAGGCCACCATTTTCCAGTTGATCCCTGTCTGAAAGGTCCATACATTGATGTCAATAAGGTGTCAAAATCTCCTACAATAACTGTATTACTGTCAATCTCACTTTATGTCCATTGAAATTTGCTTTATATATTTAAGTGATCCTATGCTGGGAGCATTAATGTTTACCAGAGCTATATCCTCTTTTTGAATTGCTCCTTTTATGATTATGTAGTGTCCTTCTTTGTCTCTTATTACAGCCTTTGTTTTTAAGTCTATATGTCACAAATTATAAGTATTCCTACCATAGCTTTGTTTTTTCCATTTCCATTATGTTTTTCCATCACTTTACTTTTAGTCTGTGTATATTGTCTTTTCTGATGTGGGTCTCTTATAGACAGCATTTATATGGGTCATGCTTTCTTATCTATTCAGCCACCCTAGATCTTTTGATTGAGCATTTAAGTCATTTACATTTAAGGTGATTATTGATAGGTACATATTTATACTCATTTTATTTTATTTATTTATTTAGTTTTTTAGTTTTATCCTTCTTCTTCTTTTAATTCTTAAATCAGACCTCTTAACATTTCTTGTAGTGCTGGTTTGGTGCTAACAAGTGCCCTTAGCTTCTTTGAGGGGGCAAGCTCTTTATTTCTTTTTCAATTTTAAATGATAGCTTTATTGGATAAATTAGTCTTAGTTGCCAGTCCTTGCTTTTCATCACTTTGGATATTTCATGTCAATCCCTTCTGGCCTGAAATGTTTCTGTTGAGGGATCAGCTTGAGGTCTTGGAGGTCCTTTTAAGTAGCTAACTCTGTCTCTTCTGGCCATTAAGACTCTCTCTTTGTCTTAGATCTTTGCCATTTTAATTATGCGTCTTGGCGTGAACCTGTTTCGGTTCATCTTGTTTGGGTCTGTCTGTGCTTCTTGGATTTGTGTATCTTTTCCTTCACCACATTAGGAAACTTTTTGGTCATTATTTCTTCAAATATCTTCTCAATCCCTTACTCTCCCTCTTCTTTTTCTGGTATCCATATGATGCAGATGTATATTTCATGTTGTCCCAAAGTTCCCTTAAACTGTCCTCATTCTTTTTAAATTGTTTTCCCTTTTGCTGCTCTGATTGGGTGGGTTTTTGGGTTTTTGTTGTTTTTTTTTACCTTGTCATCCAAATTGCTGGTTAAATCCTCTGCCTTATCTAACCTACTTTTTATTCCTTTTGGTATCTTCTTGATGTCAGATATGTTTTTCTTTAATTCTGACTGGTTGTTTTTCATGGTTTCTATATTTTCTTTCATGCTTTGAGCATCCTTATAACCATTAGTTTGAACCCTTTATCTGATAAATTGTTTGCCTCCATTTCATTTAGTTCTTTTCTGGAGAGTCCATCTGTTCTTTCATTTGGGGCTTGTTTCTTTGTCATCACATTTCGGCTGTGTTTTTGTTTTTGCTATTGTTTTTATATATTAGATAGAACTGCTGTGACTCCCAGTCTTTGTGGTGTGGCCTTCTGTAGTAGGTGTTCTATTGGATCCAGTGGTATAGTCTCCTTGATCTCCTTAGCTGGGCACTCCAGGAATGTGTTATGTGGGCTCTCCTTTTATAATTAGGTATTGCTTGCTGTTGTCTTATTTGTTGGTGGGATCAACCCTCAGGCTGTCTGGCTATGAGGCTCAACCTCAGCCATGGCATTTGAGTTCCTGTATAGGTTCAAAGTCTCCATAACCTTTAATTTAATACCGAATTAATATTTTTTTTCCCAAAAGGGAACCTCTGAAACCTTTCATGAAGAAATTATCACCAGGTCCAGCTCTAAGATAGTTTGGCATTGCAGCAAGGGAGAGCATGTCTGGGATGTGGACAGAGGTTGTAAAATGATGAGTTTTTGTGGGAGGACCAAGAGAAGTAAGGAAATTAAGTCATATCTGAAAAAGTAGGTGAAACAGTGATAGAGGGAAGAGAGCAACTTTTAAAAAACAAACTTCCAAGTCCCTGAGAACCCATGCCCCAGGAAGAGAAAATAAAATCAAAAGAAATAATAGGCTGATAAATTTATAAAATGAGGAGAAGCAAGGAAAAGACTTTAATTTAAAGCAAGGAAACTGGTCCAGGGCTAGACGGGTGAGAGAGAGCAGTGGCTTTGGGTCTATTCCTTGTCACTGCAGTCCGCAAGTTCCAGTTGCTAATATTTTGTTGAGGATTTTAGCATCTATGTTCCACAGGGATATTGGTCTATAATTTTCTGTCAGTGTAGTATATTTATCTGGTTTTGGAATTAGGATAATACTGGCCTCTCAAAATGTGCTTGAGAGTCTTATTCCTCCTCAATATTTGGAATAGTTTGAGAAGGAGAAGTGTTAGTTCTCCTTTGAATGTTTTGTGAAATTCACCTGTGAAGCCATCT
Source organism: Mormoops blainvillei (assembly GCA_004026545.1). Taxonomy (NCBI): domain Eukaryota; kingdom Metazoa; phylum Chordata; class Mammalia; order Chiroptera; family Mormoopidae; genus Mormoops; species Mormoops blainvillei. The sequence goes on along the minus strand of PVJD01017509.1, from coordinate 267 downwards.
GGTAGGACTTTCGTTTACTGGGAGTTTCTCTATTACTACTTCAATTTCAGTAGTTGTAATCTATCTATTCAGATTCTTTGATTCTTCCTGGTTCAGGTTTGGAAGATTTTATTTTTCTAGTAATTTATTTATTCCTTCCAGATTTTCTAATTTATTGGCATATAGGTTGTTCACAATATTGTCTTACCATCTTTTGTATTTTTTGGTGTCAGTTGTTACTTATCTTCTTTCATTTCTGATTGTTTATTTTGTTCCTCTCTTTCTCCC
>PVJD01017508.1:0-17286 GCA_004026545.1 Mormoops blainvillei | reverse complement strand
AAAGAGATCTTCTTCAGGACACATTTTAACTTATTTTTCTAGGCGAGCACTACTCTGATACAAAAGCCAGAAAAGGATACTATAAGGAAAGAAAATTGAAGGCCAATGTTCCTGAAGAACACAGATGCAAAAATCCTCAAAAAATGCTAGCAAAACAAATTTAATAGCACATTAAAAGGATCATCCATAATGATCAAGTGGGATTTATGACAGGGATGTAAGGATGGCTCAACATATGCAAGCCAATAAATGTGATATGTCACATTAACAAAATAAAGGATAAAAATCATATAATCCTTTCAATGGGTGCAGAGAAATCATTTGACAAAATTCAGTATTCTTTCATGATACAGGCTCTCAACAAATTAATATAGAAAGAATGTAACTCAACATAATAAGGTCATATCTGACAAGACTACACCTAACATTATATTCAAAGGTGAAAAGCTGGAAGCTTTCCCTCTAAGATCAAGAATAAGAAAAAGATGCAGAAAAAGCATCCTATTCAACATGGTATTGGAAGTCCTACCCAGAGTAATTAGACAAGGAAAAGAACTAAAAGCCACCTAAATCAGAAAGAAGGAAGTGAAATTATCTTTGTTTACAGATGACATATTATATATAGAAAATCCTAAAGACCCTACCAAAATATGTTAAAACTAATAAATGAATTTAGTAAAGTTGCAGGATACAAAATCAATATATAAAAATCAGTTAAGTTTTTATGAACTAGCAACAAACTATTTGAAAGAGAATTTAAGAAAATAATCACAATCTCTATTACAATAGTATCAAGTTATTTAAGAATTCCTACCCTTTGCAACAGCATGGATGGAAGTGGAGAGCATTATGCTAAGTGAAATAAACCAGGTGGTAAAAGAAAAATACCATATGAGTTCACCTGTTAGTGGAACATAATCAACAAAACAAACAAGCAAGCAAAATGAAACTAGAGACATGGAAATAAAGAAAAAAACTGACAGTGAACAGAGGATAGGGATGAGAGAGATAACAGAAGAAAGAAGGGGAAGGGTCAAGTCAAGAAACATGTATAAAGGACCCATGGACAAAGACAACAGGGGACAGAGGATTGACTGTGGGAGATGGGGGGGGGTAGGGCAGGGGAGAGTAACGGGAGGGTGGGAATGGGGACAACTGTAATTGAACAACAATAAAAAATTATAAAAAGAGAATAAATTTAACCAAAGAAGTGAAAGATGTGTCTACTGAAAATTATAACATTATAAAAGAGGTTGAGGAAGGCAAGAAGAAATAAAAATATATCTTATGTATGTGGATTAAAAGAATTCATACTTTTAAAAATGTCTATACTACAGATTTAGTGCAATTCCTACCAAAGTTCTAATGTCACTTTTTTCCAGAGGTAGAAAAACAACTCTAAAATTTATATGGGATCGCATAAAGCTTAAATAGCCAAAGGAATCTTGATAAAGAAGAACAAAGCTATAGCATAAAGATATAGTTACCAAGAGTATGGTACTAACTTAAAAGAGATACACAGACCAATGGAACAACATAGAGAGCCTGGAAATAAACCCACATAACAGCCATCTGATCTTTGAAATGAGTGCCAAGAACACTCAATGAAAGTAAAATATCTCTTCAATAAATAGTGTTTAGAAAAGAGCTACTCACACATGCAAAATAATAAAACTGGGTCCCCATCCTACAGCACTCACAAAAGTTAACTCTAAATGGACTAAAGACTTATAAGTAAGACCTGAAACCATAAAACCCCTCAAAGAAAACATGCAAAAAACTTCCTTGACATTGGTCTTGGCAATATTTTTTTAGTATGCGACTAAAAGTACAAGCTACAAAATAAAAATAGGCAAATGAGACTACATCAAAGTAAAAAGCTTCAGCATAGCAAAGGAAACCATTAATAAAATGAAAAAGCAGTGTACGGAATGGAAGGAAATATTTGTAAATCATCTATATGATATGAGGTTAATATCCAAAATACAGGATCTGGCACAAATAATACCCCTCTTTATTACAAAATCTTTTATTACAAAATCACAAACACGTAATTCTGTAACATAACAATATCACACTCAAGGACACCATAAAACATTTAGGTGAAATGTTCAAATTAAACCTATAAATTATTACACCCATATTATTACCCTACCAACCACACTCAGGCAGGTATTACTTCTGCCAGACCCTGTATGTAAGAAACTCATGCAACTCAGTAGTAAAAAACAAAAACCAGAAAAAAATGTTATGAATAAACAATGGGCAAAAGACCTGACTGGGCATTTTTCCAAAGAAGACAAACATATAGGCAACAGGTACATGAAAAAACACTCAACATCACTATTCGCCAGAGAAATGCAAATCAAAACCACAATGAGGTAAAAACTCACATATATTAGACTGGCTATTATCAAAAATACAAAGATAAATGTCAGCAAAGGTATGGAGAAAAAGGAAATTGTGTACACTGTGCAAATATAAATTGGAACAACCACAATGAAAAATAGAACAGTATGGAAGTTCCTCAAAAAATTAAAAACAGAACTATCATTTGATCCAGCAATCCCATTTCTGGGTGTATATCTGATGGAAGTAAAATCAGTACCTCAGTGAGTTACCTGCTCTTCCATGTTAATTTCAGCATTATGCACAATAGTGATGACATGGAAACAACCCAAGTGTCCATCAGTGGATGAATGAATAAAGAAAATGTGAAAATATATAATTCAACCATGATAAAGAAAGAAATTAACATGAATAAACCTGGAGGACATTATGCTATGTTAAATAATCCAAATAAAGGAGAAAAAAAAACCCTGTATGATCACATTTACCTGTAGAATCTCTATAAGAAGAAGGAGGAGAAGGAGCAGGAAGAGAAGAAGAAGAATAGGAGCTACGGCTACTGAGAGAAACAGAGAGTAGAATGGCGGTTACCAGGCGCTGGGTGCGGGAGAAATGGGGAAGTGCTGATCAAAAGATACAAGCCTTAGTAATAAGCTGAATAAACTTTAGGAAGCTAATATATAGTATAGTGATCATAGTTAATAATACTGTATTGTATACTTGAAATTTGCTGAGAGAGTAGATCTTAAGTGCTCTTATTATAAAAAAAAAGTATGTGAGGCGAGGGATGTGTTAATTAACCTGATTTGGGTATTTATTTCACAATGTATACATATATCAAATCATCATGCTGTACAGTTTAAATATATATGAACTTATTTTTCAATTACACTTCACCAACACTGGGGGTTGGGGGGTGGGAAATAACCTACACAAGCCAAGTTCTTAACTTGGGTAAGTAGGGTTAGGGTATCGGTGTGCTGCTACCTAAAGCATATTGTTCTCTCCTCCTGGGAGAAAGAAGAAAACATAAACTGCTCTCAATATTTCAAGAGTTGCTATAATTTTTTTTTGTTGAACTCTGGTGAATATTTTTTGAATTCTAATTAATATAACTTAAATTCATGAATATAATCCCTGTAACCTCTGCTCCCACATCACACAAACCTCAAATTTTTAAGCAATTTTTAAGTTTCTTAAATAAGAGATAATGAGTCTTCTCTGGGGATGATTATCCCTGTCTTGGCTATTAAATAGATATGTATTTCATGGTCACTTACAGAGCTCTCTGAGCACAGAGAGAGAACTGTTATTATACAACAATCATCTTGGTTTTTCAGAAAGTGTTACATTACTGACACAGGCCCAATGAAGAGAACTATGTGGAACTTCCTGCTCTATATTCAGGATAAGGATATTTACCAGACAACAGGAAATGAGGTTCAGAAGAAATACAAAAAAATCTCATGCCTTATTAAAAGATATTTGACAATAACTGGAGGTATATTATGTTTGTCTTAATGACATAAGATTTATCAATCTTATTTTCATTATTCCAGATTCCAAATAAACTCACTATCTTGTCAATGTATTCAAAAGTCATTAATCAATGAAACCAGAATTTAGACAGCTGACTGTGATCGATTCTGATTCTTGAACATCATTTCACTGAACTCCAGAAACCTGAGGCCTAATGATTGACACTATAAAAAACAATATAGTAATTTCTTAATGGTTTCATTAATTCCCATTTGATAAAAATATACATTAATTGATAAGTGGAGCTTCGAATTAAATTAACAATACTGAATGTATATAAACTTTTTTTAAAAAAAGATTGTCTTTTCCTTTTTTTTTTTAAAGATTTTATTTATTTTATTTTTAGACAGAGGGGAAAGGAGGGAGAAAAAGAGAGAGAGAAACATCAGTGTGTGGTTGCCTCTTACGTGCCCCCTACTGGGGACCTGGCCTGCAACCCAGGCACGTGCCCTGACTGGGGAATCTAGCTGGTGACACTTTGGTTTGCAGGCCGACACTCAATCCACTGAGCTACACCAGGCGGGGCTCGAATGTATATAAACTTAATGAAGATTTAAAAAGCAGTTGCTATGTAACAATTTTCTTATATTATGAACAAAGTCATTTACAAAAACTAATGAACTCCTCAGATTTAAACATGAGACTTTCTGATTATTTTTGCTTTAGAATTGCCAGGTAGCACAGGAGCAGAAAGTCAGAACAGACACTGTTAATTTAAACTCTAGCTCAAAAGACAAGCCCAGTAGTTCTAAGAATAAGTGTGCACAAGAATTGTATTTGTATAAAAATGCAGATTCTAGGATACAGGGCCTGGTAATCTATATTTTCACCAGTACCCCAAGTGATTCTTACTCAGCCTAGTTGATGAAAACCTTTGAAAGTCAAAGAACTGTGTAAACTACCATAAGTATCACAATTAACTACCTGCTTATCCACAAAACTGGCAAAGAGTACATTTATACATTCAGTTGCTTAAATTCTAAACTCAAGCACTGCTCCAATAAAGAATAGATAATACACTTCACAATTCAGGTAACGCTAGACACATTACTTAGTAACATAAAATAAATTCCAGTTCTCGAGGCCCAGAACACACAGGAATTTATTTACCGGAAGAAAAAAAAATCAATGATTTGTGAAGAACACTAATTGCTGGTCAATACAGGAAGTGCACAACAAGATTCTACATCCAGTGACTACAGACACACCTCGGAGGTGTTGTGGGTTTACTTCCAGACCACTACAATAAAGTGAGTATGTTATTAAAGCGAGTCACACCGATTTTTTTGGTTTCCCAGGGCTTATAAAAGTTATGGTTATGCTATACTGTAGTCTGTTAAGTGTGCAATGGCATTATGTCTAAAAAAATCAATGTACATACCTGAATTTAAAATATTTTATTGCTAAAAATGCTTTGAAAAAGGACCACCATCTGAGCCTTCAGCAAGTCATAATCTTTTTATCAATAGAGGATCTTACCTCAATATTCATGGCTGCTGATTGATCAGGGTAGTGGTGGCTGAAGGTTGAGGTGGTTGGGGCAATTTCTTAAAATAAGACAATTAAAGTGTGCCACATTGACTCTTCCTTTCATGGGCAATTTCTCTGTAGCATGCAATATTGTTTAATAGCATTTTACACACAATAGGAACTTTTTCGTCTTTCAAAATTAGAGTCAGTCCTCTCAAGCCCTGATGTTGCTTTATTAACTAAGTTTCTATGATATTTTAAATCCTTTGCTGTCATTTCAACAATCTTCACACTATATTCACCAGGAGTAGATTCAATCTCAGGAAACCACTTTATTTGCTCATTCATAGGAAGCACCTCCTCCTCATCCATTAAAGTTTTACTATGAGATTATAACAATTTAGTGATATATTCAGACTCTATTTCTAATTCTAGTTCCCTTGTTATTCCACCTCCTCTGTGGTTGCTTCCTTCACTGAAGACTTGAACCCCTCAAAGTCATCCATGAGGGTAGGAATCAACTTTTTTTAAAATCTTGTGAATATTGATATTCTGACCTTTACCCACTAATCACAAATGTTCTTAATGACATCTAGAACAGTAAATCTTTCCAAAAGGTTTTCACTTGTCTCTATCCAGATCCATCAGAGGAATCACCACCTACATCAACCATAGCCTTCTGAAATGTATTTCTTAAACAATAAATCAACTACTCTTCGATCCATTGGCTGTAGAATGGAGGTCGAGTTAGCAGGCATGAGAACAATATTAATCTTGAACATCTCCATTATAGGTCTTGGGTGATCCCATATATTGTCAATGTGTAGTATTTTTTTTTTTAAAGAAATCTTTTTATTTTCTTCCTGATCAGTAGGTTTCAACAGTGGGCTTACAATATGCAGTGAACCGTGCCATAAACAGATGTGCTGTCATCCAGGCTTTGCTTTTTCATTTGTAGAGCACAGGCAGAGTAGACTTAGCAAAATTTTTAAGAGTCCTAGAATATTCAGAACCGCAAATGAGCATTAGCTTCAACTTAAAGTCGCCAGCTGTATTAGCTCCTAACAAGAGTTAACCTGTCCTTTGAAGCTTCGAAGCCAGGAATGGTCTTCCCTCTATCAATGAAAATCTTAGATGGCATCTTCTTCCAACATAATGATGTTTAATGTACATTAAAAATCTATTGTTTAGCCCTGGCTGGTGTGGCTCAGTTGGTTGGTACATCGTCCCATAGGCTGGAAGGTCACAATTTCGATTCCCGGTCAGGGCCCATAGCCAGGTTGCGGGTTCGATCTCTAGTAGGCATGCGTATGAGAAAGCAACCAATCTCTACTCTTCTCACATCGATGTTTCTCTCTCTCTCTCTGTTTCTCTCCACCCCCTGCGCTTCCCCTCTCTCTCTCTCCAAAAGCAATGGGAAAAAAAAGTCCTCAGGTGAGGATAAAAAAATTAAAAATCTGTTTAAGACAGCCATTTCATTAATTGTCTTAGCTAGATTTTCTGGATAACTTGCTGCAGCTTTACATCAGGTCTCGTTGCTTCACCCTGCACTTTATGTTGTGGAGATGGCTTCTTTCCTTCAGCCTCATGGACCAACCTCCGCTGGCTTCAAACTTTTCCTTTGTAGTGTCCTCGCCTTTCTCAGTTTTCATAGAATTAGGGAAAGTTAGGGTTTTGCTCCGGACTAGGCTTTATCTTAGGGAATGTCTGGTTTGATCCTTTACCCAGACCACTAAAACTTCCTCCATATCAGCTATAATAAGGCTGTTTCAGTTTTGTATCATTCATATGTTCACTGGAGTAGCATTTTTAATGTCCTATAAGAATTTTCCCTTTGCATTCTCAACTTGGCTAACTTGTAACCTATCTCAGCTTTCGACATGCCTTCCTTACTAAGCTTAATTATTTATAGCTTTTGTTTTAAAGTGAGAGACATGCAAGTCAATCTTTCACTTGAATACTTAGAGACAATTTTAGAGTTATTATTTGACCTTGTTACAATACATCAAGGAGAAGGGAAGAAATGGGAAATAGCTGTGGAGCAGTCAGAACACACACAACATTTATTAAGTTCTTTGTGTTATATTGGCTCATTTCATAGCACCCCAAAACAATTACAATAGTAACATTAAAGATCATTGATCACAGGTTACCATAACAAATATAGTGATAATGAAACATTTGAAATATTGTTAGAATTACCAAAATGTGCTATGAAGAATATTTAAACAAGATAGGATAAGAAATAACTAAGATCTGTGATGATTCGGGATAAACTGTATAAGGCTTACACTGAAGTTAAAAGAGGCTTTCTTATGTACATAATTTTTTGATTTTACAAATAATATATTGTCATATAAGAAAATTTAGAAAGCATAGAAAATTATTTTAAAATTTGCCTTTAATTGTAGTATATGCAAATATTTACTTAATTATTCTCTCATTAATGGGTTCTTTGATGGATACATTAATGCAAGTATCCATGCATTTTTAAAAATTAATAACCTTTAATCTTTTAGAGCCAGTTTAGTTTCATAGCCAAACTGTGGAAATTACAGAGAGTTCCCATGAACTCCCTATCTTCTGTATGAACAAGCTCCCTTAATATCAATATCCTGAACCACATTTGCTACAACAATGAACCTATCATAACACATCATTGTCATCCAGTCCATAGTATACTTTAGGGTGCATTATTGGTGTTGTACATTCTATAGGTTTGGACAAATGTATATCGCCATGAGTCCACCATTATAGTATAATATAGAATAGTTTCCATGTCCTAAACATCCTCTGTGCTCTGTCTATGCATCCTTTTCACTCCCCTAATACCTGGCTTTTAGCATTCCTTTAACATCTCTGGAGTTTTACCTTGCCAGAATGTCATATAGTTGAAGTCTTAGAGTAGATAGCCATTTCAGATTGGCTTCTTTTACTTAGTAATAAGCATTTAAGTTTCCTCCATGTCTTTTCATGGCTTCTTAGTTCATTTCTTTTTAGAGCAGAGTACTATACCACCAGCAATTATCCATTCACTTACTGAAGGCATCTTAGTTGCTTCCAAGTGTTGGTAATTATGAATAAACCTTCTATAAACATCTATGTGAAGATTTATTTGTGGACATAAGTTTTCAGTTCATATGGGTAACTACCAAAGAGCACAACTGTTAGAGCACATGGAAAGAGTGTTTGGTTTTGTGAGAAACTGCCAAACTGTCTTCCAAATTGGCTGAACCATTTGACTTCCCACCAGCAGTGATTGAGAGTTCCAGTTGCTCCAAATCTTCTTGGTGTTGTCAGAGTTTCAGATTTTGGCTGTTCTAATAGGTGTACGGTGGCATCTCATTTTTTGTTTTAATTTTCAATTCCTTAATGACATATGACGCTAAACATTTTTTCACATTCTTACTGGCTATCTGTATATTTTCTTTGATGATGTGTCTGTTAAGGTCTGTACTCCATTTTTTAATCACGTTGTTCAATTTCTTCTTGTCAAAATTTAAGAGTTCTTTGTATATTTGGATAATAGTTCTTTATCAGGTATATCTTTTGTAAATATTTTAGCCTCGTATATAACTTTTCCTTTTATTATCTTAACATTGTCTTGCACAAAGCAGGAGTTTTTAAAAAATTTTTAACAAAGTCTAATTTATCAATTATTTCTTTCATGGATCTCAACTTTCCTGTTGTACTTAACACATCCTTGCCATACCCATGGTCATCTACATTTTCTTCTATCTACGACAGAAGAAAAAGATAAGAGTTTTACAGTTTTGCATTTTACATTTAGGTCTATGGTCAACTGTGAAGTAATTTTTGTGAAGGGTATACATACGTTGTGTGTCTAGATTCATTTCTTTTTTTGCATATGGATGTCTAGTTGTTCCAGCACCATTTGGTCTAGAGACTGCTCCATTGTATTGTCTTTACTCTGTTATCAAAGATTATTCGACGGTATGTGGGTCTATGTTCTGTTCCATTGATCTATTTGTCTATTTTTCCACTGACACTGCATTGTCTTGATTACTGTAGCTTTATACTAAGTCTTGAAGTTGCATAATGCCAGTTCTGCAACTTTTGTCTTCTCCATTCACACTGTGCAACCAATTCTGAATCTTTTGTCTCTCCATATAAACTTTAGAATCAGATTATCAATACCTTCAAAATAACTTTCTGGGATTATAATTAGAATTACATTGAACCTATACACAGAAAGAAAGAACTGACATCTTGAAAACATTGAGTCATCCTGTTTATGAGCATAGGATATCTCTCCATCAATTTAATTCTTCTTTTGCAGTTTTTTATATAGATCTTATACATATTTTGTTGGAAATATATCTAAAGTATTTCACTTAGGGAGGTGCTAATGTCAATGGTAATGTGATCTTAATTTCAAATTCCACTTGTTCATTTCTAGTATGTAAAAAAGTGATTAACTTTTTTATATTAACCATGTAGAAGAATGGTAATAAAATATATTTTACAGAGATTTGTAGAAAATGGGACATGATGTCCCTTCTGTTTATTTAACAAAACAGATATGATCCTTACTATTGTGCTGTGAACACTTTTAAATATTTTGCAGATTTTAAGTCATCAAATTCACCTTCATAAGCATCATTATTATCTCAAAATTTTAGATAAATAAATGGAGTCATTGACCAGTCAAGTACTTGTTCTGGTTCTTAGGGAAGAGCCAGGATTCACACTTTTGTGGTGTTGCTCCAGAATCCATACTTTGAACCATTATTTTACACTGATGCTCTGTAAACAAAGAAGATGCATAGGTTAAGTCCTGTTTATTGTCTCACACCTTAGGGAAAAGTCTAATTAGAAAAATTGGAAATTTGGAGGGAAGGGATATCAGAAGAATTTTTGTTGTTGTTAATTTCTGATCAATGTAAGATAAAAAAATGCTTAAACAGGAAATTCTCTACTGATAATTAAGAAGTCATAATTTTCGTCCCAGTCCAAACTTTTACAAGCTCTTGGAATTATGTAAAAATTAAGCTTTGAACCATTGTCCTTATTGGAAACTGCCATATTTCAAAGTGATTATGAAAACATGACATAATCTTATATTAAGAAGAGGGAAAAATAATAAAATGTAATGCTCAGATGATGTATTTTTAAAACCTAGTTGACTGTTTCTGTCTTCACCATTATTTTTACCTGATAAAATATTTTGGTTCTTTCTCTCTGCAGAGAATTCTTTGACCAGTTCCCTGTCTCTCTGGTAATACAGAATCTGCGGCTACAGTTGAAGTTCACCTCATGTTTTCTATGTTCTTTGTCTATGTGAAAAGACTTCAAGGGTTAGAGAGGCCTCACAACCGAATCAAACTTTGTATGTGTCACGCATCTGCAGGATGCAATCCACTATAGAGTGTGGAATAGAGACTTAATTATTTTAAAAACTTCAACTATTAGAATCGTGCTACCATACTCTGTGACAGCAGTTTGATAAACAGTTATAACTAGGCCTCATTTGATCCTCACAATCACCCAGCAAACAAGGAATTATTAAACCCATCTTCCAAATGAGGAAATTGAAACTTACTACTTTATAAAAAGTAGAATTAATATTTATACCCTATTCAGCCTGACACTTCTAGCCTTCTAAGAGCCAAAATGCGTGTCCATTTCTGCCTTTATGAAGTTATAGTTCACATCAATAGTTGATTGTATATAATTAGAATTATTTTAACATAATTACTTTAGTGACTGGCTAGCCTTTAAAAACACGTGTTAGACTAGCAAGACAAGAGAACAAAGAAGGTCTATAGTTTACCATATTTTTTTGTGAGCAGAATGCTCTGAAGACATGCAACTTGCACTAAGGCGTAGTATTAAATATTTGTGGGTAAGACTAATTAGCTGATGCCTTACTATTAACTGTTATGAGGGAACTGTTAGTTGTCAAACTGGAAGACTTAGCGTGGTTAATGTTATAAAGGTGAGTACAACTAAATATTATTTTGAGCTCTTTGAATGAAATTAAATTCTACTAAAAACATTTTATATATTTGGGACACTATAAAAGGTGGCTCACCAAAAAATATCACCTGCCCCAGGACACAAAAAATAAAAAAAGGGGGATAAAGTGGAAGAGAAGGTTGGGTGTCCATTTTCCAAGGAGTCAACCACCAGGAGGCTGGCCTGAGGCCTTTGCCTGCACGATGCTGACAAAATGTGTCTCTTTAGTCCTTTTCTTTGTACATGTGTCATTAACCATTATTGGTTTATGTGACACTTTAAAAGAAGTTAAGGAGACTGGTGGTTTCCCTTTGTGGGGCTATTATTATTGCTATTGTTGTTGCTTATAGACAGATTGTAGAAACTTGTTGAAAATATATATTTAGCTATTTTATCCAATTAAGGACTTTTTAAAAAATTAAATGCTCTGAGAAAGCCGATTTGTTAGACATTAAGTGGTTCACAAGATTTAAGATTCTAACCAATGCAACAAGCCATCTGGACATTTTGATCTCTCACTGAAGGAAAGAAACCAAGGCAAAGCTAAATTATTATCAAAGACAGTCCAGATCACAGACTGGTAGCTGTCAGAGGTGAGGGAGGTGGGGGGAATGGATGAAGGAAGGTGAAGGGATTAGCCAAAGAATACACATGCATAACCCATAGACAAAGACAACGGTGTGGTGATGGCCAGAGGGAAGGGGGTCAGGGGCTGGGTGGAGATGGGCAAAGGGAGAGGGGGACATCTGTAATGGTGTTAACAATAAAAATAAAGTGAAAAAAAGATAGTCCAGGTCCTCAGACATAAACCAGACACATATGTTGAGCAGAAAGACGCCATAGGCCACCTTTGTTTCTCCTTTACACGAATGCTCTGATGCAATCATGGGTTTTGGAAAACTTCAGAGTTGGTTAGCAGAGATGACACCACAACTTCCTGGAAGATTCGCAGATTTTTGTATGCGGTTCAATTGCTCTTGCTGTCTCTGGACCATAGGACTCTGAATGTCTCTGATCTATCATTATTCACCCTACCTGTGGCTCCATGTCAACATGTCTACCTGGAAGAGAAAGGGTCTCCAGAACAGTAGGAAAGGGTCCATTAATTCCAGATGTCTCCTAAATGATCTGGCAATGTGGCAAACAACTAGACAATTTTTAGTGACAATTAGCTCCAGTAAAGTATTCTGTCTTTACTAAATCTTTGGTGATATAGATTTGTAGTCACATATGAATTATACTCTAAAATTGTTCATAACCCCAGCAGTTTCAAGACCAGAAATTCTAATAGTGTCACTGAAGTTTCAATGACTACTTGTAGGATTATACTGCTCACTTTTCTTTAAAACATTATCGAACACTTTAGAGTCTGCTTTTATAATTTTGCCAGTAATCTATATATTGAATAATTACAGGCTGTTGATCATACATTTATGAAAAATTAAGCATTTATATGCATTATATACAGTTTGATCTCTCCTTTTTAGTCCATTATTTTAAAAAATAAATAAATAAAAGCTTGAGCATCTCTAGGATACAGAGAGCTTCATCTTACTCCATCTTACCCATAGTGACTCCATTGTGCTTATAACATAATAGTGGTCATAAGTCTTTAGAAAATATGTTCTCAGAATTCTCATCCTCAATAAACCAGTTTAATTTAGGCTACCCAGTATGCATCCCTGCACTTTGATATTACAAAAGTGTTCACGATCAAGAGTAAAACAAAGTAAAACAAATGTTAACCATATGCACTCAAAGGGGAACAACATTTGAAACCTCTGATTGTCAGCCAGTGGTGTCATTAGTTATGCTCAGAGAGAGATGCACCTGTTCTCATGACCAGATCAAGAATTCAAACTTGAACTATGTTATGGCTACTATAATTATCACTGTTTTTCATATATAAGAACAATTTTGCATACGTTATCTCAGAGAGGCAAATGACGTTATTCACATTTTATAGAGGGAAACATCAGACTTGGAGAGGGAATATGATTTACCAAGGTCACCTGTCAACAAGTTACAGAGCTGGGATCAGAATATCATTCTTCTTACCACCAACATGGCTAGTTTTAGGAAGAATAAATAACTCCCTAAAAAGAACAAGGTAGGTATTTGCTCACTGCTTCACTCTGTCTCGCCAGTCTGCTTGGTTGTGGAAAGGGCTGGGCCAGCACACCGTGAAAGGGTTTCTGGAGCTCATGCGGTGAATTCTAACTCTAGAGCTGAATGCTTGCTTTCTCATTAGAGGTTATATACTTTGCTAATAAGAGATCCATCACTCAAAAACCTTAAAAGTGTTTTGGAAATTTAAGGAGAAAATATAAAATATAACAAAGTAGATTTTCTAAGACTGCAAACAGGAAAATTGACTTTGCAAACATGTACATGGACATATAATGCAGAATAATGCAGTTTGGGAAGACTTTCAGAGTGGATGCCTTACATCCTCTCCCATGAATCTGGTTTTTACTTAAAGGTAAACATGGCTTCAGGGGAAACATACATGCTTCCCCTGCTTAATTAGCATGACTTTGATAGAACCATTAAAGTCCATGTTTTTCACAGTATTAAACTCAGCTCTTAACCTGTGCCTCAGTGTTCACACTTTTCAGAATCTTTCACGAAAAAAAAATGTATTTGAAATCTCTTGGTTTAGGAAGTTAATGAATCTTTCAAATCATCCTACACATGGTAGAGAATATCTTGTACCATAATAATCATCTCCAGGTTTCTGATTCTTACTTATAAAAGGAATTTTCAGCAGCCTTGTCTTTATAGATATATTTACTCCTCTTTCACAAAAGGACCTAGTCACATGCATTACATACAAGCATTGGAAATTACCTTGAAACCATTTAAAAGAATATTTTGTTGCAGTGAATGGCTTTGATTGCTGTCAAAATGAGTTAAAAAAAAAAAACTTGGCTGCCCCAAATCATGGTTTTAGCTTAGTAATTTTCACAGTATACATGCACAACAGAGATACATTTGCCACCAGACTTCCCTCCTACTCACTAACTTTAAGATCTTAGATAAACAGATTTTTAATGCTTTACTATTTTAGTTAAATTTCTTAAAGTTTGAACTCTAGCTAGTTGTTAATTGTTTCATTATTTTTCTACATTTTTCTTCCTTACTACTAAGAATACATTAAACTTTTATTTTATAATGAGTTTCCAAAAATTTTATTCAATTTACCCTTCTGATATCTACTGTCTGGGTGATATTCTATTTTATCATGCTAGCATCTACTCCCCATCTGAGTTAAAACTGTTTTTCACAGTGGCATGGTTATCATTCCCCAAGAAAAAATAACGTGATATGATGGGTGATCCCAGTTTTCTTCAGGAAGGAAGGTTCTAATTCCCATAAAATCTTTATTGATAAAGGCAGCAAAAAGACCAGCAGCAAGGTAGCATATATAATCAATTCCTTCTAACCAGGTTGTTTTTCATGAAACATCAGCTTCTTAATATTGCTCTCTTGTTCTGACTATTGTGTAGTATTTAACAATTAATAAAACATCACAAATCATTCAGGGAGCAAAACTTCAAATTTAAAAAAAAATGATCACTTCAAGAATACTAATGTTCTGGCAAGATCACATATCAGCGAGAATGAAATATGTGTCTCCCTCTCATAGATCTTGACAATTGAGAAGCGTGGAATTATATTTCTAAGTGGTCCATGAGTTACTGATCGAATGTGAAGTACATAAAATACCACAAAACCAACAGTAAATTAAATGATCACAATTTGCTGAACTATGTCCCCCTGAAAGAGGGTTCAGAGGTACAGAACTGAAGTAGACTCTTGTGGTAAGAGAGATGTGAGGATGGGGAAATCTAATCATGTTTTCTGTCCATTCTATTTCATGGAATTCTTCATGGCTCCATACTTCTTCTATGACAAGCAGACCATGAAATAACCAAAGCCATTTATGAGATTTTCAGCACCAAGGGAAGACCTCATCCTCCTCTCATTCTTCTCAGGTCTGAATGGACATGAGAGTGGGACATAAGTGAGTAAGCATGTTTCACAGTGCCAGCTGAACAAGAGAAGCTTCTATCTAAGACACCACTCTGGGCCAAGGCCACCTTCAAGGAGGGGCTCTCTGCTGTCAACTGTGTATACTTACTTCAAAAGAGGAAAGCCTTTTCAGGTCACAGCAGAAGAGATCAAGGTTGTATGTGCAGTGAAGGTCCTGTCATTTAGACTTGGTCTTTTGTCTCAGTAAGGACAGGTGTTCAGCAGTGACAGGCCCGGAATGGCAGAGGTTTCAAGATGAGGATCCCACTAGCGTTTGTTTACTTTATGCATTTATCCGAGGAAAAAGTTAGCCTCATTTTTCCCTAAAATACATTATTAAACTCAGTTTAAAGATATCTGCCATTTAAAAATAAAGATATTTATTTTTCCAGTTGGAAAAGGGACACCTATCTGGTCTGATTAGTCTTTATTGCTAGCCGCCTTTTATTCAGTCCTTTATCACATGCTTATGGTATATTACCGAGTTCCACACACTAGAGTGGGCCCTGAGGGTTCTGTGGGAAGCAGAACAATATCACTGTTCTGGAGTCTATGTCACAGTGGGTGAGAGAGCCAACAAACAAATAAACCAGTGAATATGTGCTATCTTAGAGGATGTTACATTTCACAAAGAGTATATGGCAGGGTAATGGGATAAGAAGTGAACTTGAGAGGGCAAAGGGAGGAACAGGGAAAGTGAAAGTATGTAACAAGTCCTTTGTGTGCCTTGGATACAGGGCTGATATCCGATTGATGAGGAGACAGCAACCATGAAAGATCCTCAGGTATAGTTTCAAGTGAATGATGCAAAAATCCTGAAGCAGGGCCAAATTAATGTTATGGTGTTGACCATCTGCCCTATAAAAGAATCATCGAATGTGTTATCAAGTTAAAACACACATGCACACACATTCCTGTTAAGTTTTAATATTAAAATACACAGAGGACACAGAAACTGCCTGAATCCAAAATACACCAATCCCTTTTCACCAATAGTCTATTTCTATTGGATTTCCACAATTTGGTATACAAAACACAGCTCTTAGTGCCTTCCAAAGAATTCTCTGGTAGCTCTAGGAATAATAACCTTGTCTTGGGCTGACTGATGAAATGGGGAGGTTATGGTTTCATCTTAAATCATAAACAACCTGTGTTCTCTTACAATCTTAAGCCTCTACAGAGTCTTCAACTGTCTTAACTCATACAGTCCATCTCTGCTTGGCAGGTATAAACGTTGCTGAATGTCAGCATCACAGGCTTCCAGGCATGATGGCTTATCATCCTTTTAGTTTAAGAGGGCTTACAAACTTGAAAAAAATTTGAAGGTGAGACATAATCACATCAAAAATTTAAATGAACTCCAAGTTAACTTTTCAAGTTAAAAATGTAATTTAAAAAATTTTAAGTATTTAATTTGAAATATTTTGGATTTCTAATTGTGGAGAATCATTCAAAACTCAACTTTCTGAAAAACATACATAAATACGGTGCCTTCAATGAGCTAGCTCCGCACACTGAACAGAAAAGAGCTGCTTCTGTAAGACCTTAACATTTAATGGTAATAATGTTTGCAAACATGAACCTGTCTCACCGGTAAACTATTCTAGATAAAATTATCCCTACATTCAATAGTTGTGGTTGCTTTTTATAAAGAACATATTTTAAGAAGTAGCATAGACTGAGCATGAAAAGGTGAAAGTTTGAACAAAATCTATTTTTACTCAAAGTCATAGAAAAGGAAAGTGACACAGATAAAGGGAAATGCTCTAAGGAAACTGTGTAATATGGAGTTTTTCCTTCCTTTTCTCATATGAGTATATTTCAACCCATAAAGGCAGGCACATAAACATACAAGCTCTAATGTCTTCATATCTTGCACATGGTAAGTGCTTGGTAAATATTTACAAAGTCAGA
>PVJD01017507.1:0-17264 GCA_004026545.1 Mormoops blainvillei | reverse complement strand
CCTACCTGGGCATACGACTGGTAGTAGAGGTCCTGGGGGCAAAGGTCGGGTCAGCCGCAGAGCTGGCGCTGGGGGACCCGTGCTGCAGTTGGGAGGGGCTCAGAGGGTGCCCGGTGCCCCCGCCGGTGGTCAGCTCACGGCCAGCACAGAGCAGGGTAAGGGGGTGCGGCAGGAGGCCACAGCGGCCCCTGGTCCCTGCCCCCAGCCCCTGGAGGGGAGTGAGCCCCGGAGCTATTCCAGACCCCGGCGATCAAGCGGACGCTTGGGGTCAGTGCCCTGGGAGCTAAAAAGCTGGCCAGGCCTCTTCCTTCTTGAATCAGCGTTTGTCAGCCCTGCTCCGTGGGCCGGCAGACCCGGGGCTTCGCTGGGCAGGCGTGGCCAGAGGAAGCGCTGACCAGCCCAGACGGTGCTCCACACCGGCTGCGGAAGCCGCCGTCCTTCCTCAGGGGCAAGGGACACTGTGCACCCTCCCGGGCCAAGGGGAGGCCACCACGCTGGGGGCCGCGTCTGTCCCGAGAGCCTAGGCCAGCCCAGCACTCCCTGCCCTTGGGGGTGGCAGCGGGACCCCCGAGCTCAGCCAGACGCTAAGCAGACAAGCAGTGGGAGGGCCGCGGGGCCCGGCCCTGCGGGGCGCTCACCATGTTCCGGGGGTTGGACATGAGGAAGTGCTGGGCGACGTGGGCCGGCAGCAGGTTGAAGAGGATCCTCCTGTTGTCCAGCTTCACGCGCTCCATGTCGTCCCTCTCCTCCTCCGCCTGTGGGTGGGCGCCAGCGGCTCACTCCGCGCCCCGAGCGGCCGCGCCGGGAGCCCCTTCCCAGCCGGTCCTGGCTCGGGGGCGCCCCGCCCGCCAATCGGCAAGCCCCGCCCTGGATAGTTGACCGCCTGGACCTCTGAAAGGCTTCTTGTCCCCCACCGCCCCCCCGTGGCATCAGACCGCCAGGCCGCCCGCAGCAGGAGCCCGTCACAGCGGCTCAGCCTGAGCCCCCCTTGCCCGCGATGCCTCCTCCTCGTGAGCTTCCGTCCGCCAGCCCCCGCCTGCCCCTGCGAAGCCCCCCTTTCCTTGCGCATCTGGGGCTGAGCCCCATCCCCCTCCCCTGCAGGGGCCCCCACCCTGTCACGTGTGTCCTGGGCAACACCTGCCTCGGCACCCTTGCTGGGACTGACTCACGGACACCACGTCTGCTGTGCACCTGTCCTGAAGTCACGAATGCACGCTCCCCCCTCACCATCCAGACTGAACTCGGAGACGCCGCGGGCCCCACCATGCCTGTCCCAGCCCCCACCCCACAGAGGCACGCGACTTTCTGGGTAAGTCACCACCCAATCTGCTGGGACTTTCAAAGGACAATGGGGAGGTGTGCCCCATTTCCAGGGTCCATCTCTGCCACCTCTGGGGACCGAGTGTCCACAGAGCCCTTCCCACAACACAAGGCCTCGCTCGGGCCACTGCGGCCTCCGCACTCGCTCACTGGGAAGAATGAAGCCACCTTCCAAACTGCTCCCCCCACCCTGGCTCTCTGTCTCCACCGGGACGTCTTCTCCCAGGGCATGGAGGCCAGCAGAGAGCTGCGGGGACAGACGGGGGCAGACCCAGCGCCAAAGCGGCCTGGTCAGGCCGGCTCCCTGCAGCAGGGCGGACCAGGGTGTGCGGCCGAGTCCCAGCCGGTGGCCCTGAGCTCCCAGGCCAAGGAGCTAAGACAGAGACTAAAGCAGCCAACAGCGACGGCCCAAACCGTCAGCCACTGTGGGGGCTCCAAGGGCGCTGCTGGCCAGCTGACAACAGCAGCCGGTGTGGGCTCCAGCCCTCAGCAACAGAAGCCACCGGGATCCCAGGGTCACTCACCCCGGCTTCCCCACCTGGCACAGAGCCCAACCCGCGAAAGCAGCTCAGCTCAAGGGCACGCGACACTGTGGGGCACCACACTCTCGAAGGTAGTAACAGTCGCCCACGGTGTCTCGGGGCCGGGGGCCTGCCCGTCAGAAGCCGAAGCTTGAAGGCCACGTGTCTCGGCCGGTGTCACCTGGCCAGGCGACAGGTTCCCACTTCTTCTCCGCGCAGTGGGTATAAAATACCCCCTTTGAAAGACACTGCTCCTACATGCTGAGGGGTCAGAGGGGCACGTGCTCCCCCGTGAGCCCGCAGTGTCCCATCGGCGATGCCGTTATCCTGACAGTTGAGCTGGTCGATCACACGCTGCCACATTTCACGTGAAGATTCTGCCGTGAACAGGAAGAAGCGGGATTCCCAGCGGTAGCGTGGAGAGGTCTCGGGCCTGTGGATCTTTGACCACCAGAGTCCGCGAGGCCAGGATGAGTGGGCGGCTGGGGACCCTGGGCCTCCTTCCGGGTGTTTCCTGGGGAAAGAGCCGTGCGAGGTCCCCAGGGAACGTGGGTGACCCCGAAGCCGACAGCACAGCAGGTCTCCTCCTGGTCCTTAACGCAGGTCGGCAGGCAGCAGTGAGCAGACACGGGGGATCCTGAGGCTGCACGATCCAGCTCAGAGGAGCAGGCGCTGGGGACTGGAGGACGCGGTCAGCGCGGTCAGAAAGGGCCAGGGACCCGGCCGCGTGGAGAGAAAGGGCTCAGAGGGATGGGGACCTGTACGAAGACACCCACAAGTCACTCTCCGTTGACACGTGCGCACTGGCACACAGGAGAAAGCGTCTTGAAGGGTGACGTGAAGAAGAGGTAAATGACATTGTTAAAATAGCGCTTTGTTTCATTTATTAATGGCACAAAAATTTCGCTCCCCCTAAATCACAGCCATTAATGTGAACAGTATTTTCAGGGAAAGCAGTGCGGTTGAATGTGTTTCGATTTTTTAAAAAGAATCTTGGTCCATCACTTTACGGTGAGAAGCTTCGGTTGTAAGTTCAGTTTATTTCTATTTATTTACAATTTACGTAGATTTATGGGCTATCAGGTCACCTGTCTTCCTAAATCGTCACCTGTTTTTCAATCCATCCACAGATGCAAAGCATTCTGCTGGAACCCGGGCTGCGTCCGTCTCCGTAGGAACCAAAAAGCGGCAGCTGTACCGCCCTTCCCTCTTCTCTGTGGTTTCGGCTACTCTCAGTCAACCATGATCCAGAAGCATCCCGTGGAAAATTCTGCAAACACGCTTCATCCGCGTGAAACTCTGCGTGGTTCCGAGGAGGGTGGTAAAACCTCCCACTGCCCCGCTGTGTCTGCGCAGGACGGGGCTCCTCGCGCTGCCCAGGTCCCCACGCGGTGGGCTCTGCTGCACGTCAATAACGTCTCAGCTGTCTCAGGTGTCAGACCAACTGTGACAGCGTCACCGCGCTCTGGTCCAGGTCACCCAGACGGTACTTCCTGACACCTCCAAGTGCAAGAGTGGTGAGGCTGGCACTCGGAGGCACCAGCGCAGAGCCGGAAAGTGCACCCTCGGCGACAGGGAGCCCGTGGAAAACATCGGGGCTGCGCGTGTAAGGCACGGATTCCTTCCCACAAGGAGGCTGAAGAAGGACGGTGAGTGGGGGAGGGAGCCGCCTGGCCCCGCATCTGACGGACAGCCAGCACCTCGGCGTGAGCCCTCGTTCGCAGAGAGGTTGTTTCGCTATCACCCAAATTAGAACCACTGCCAAGATGATCTCCTGAGTCCCGAGAAAAGCTTGCGCTAGAATGAGCGTGATCTGTCTGGTGGCTGCCGGTCAGGGCTGAGGACGTCGGGGAGACAGCCGGTCTGCCGGTGCGGGGTCAGTAGAGGGCCAGCCCGAGCCTCAGCCTGGTCCCTGCAGGGGGTCGAGGACTCCAGCACCGCACACGCGTAAGCACCCAAGGCACACGTGCACAGCCCAGAAATGCCGTTTCGCTGAATTTACAGGAAAGTGGGGGGCGCTTCGTATCCTAGCAAAGCCGTGTCTCTGTGTCCCGTGTGGGAGCCCCCAGGCCTGTGAAGGGGCTCCCCTGCACTGAACCCCTGGAAAGCTCACCTCATGGAGGGGCCCCTGTGGTGAGGGGTGTCGCTGGGGGACCCAGCACGGTGTCGATCGCCGCGTGTGGAATGACATTTAACGGGGCACCAAGACAGGAAAAGCCCTCGCCAACCCAGATGACAGGAAGCGCCTGCCTGGGGGTGTCCCCGGATGGAAGAGCCACTGGCCAGGACCTCAGTCCCGCTCTGCAAGCTGCCCACTAGCTGCAGCCCAGGTCACAACCCCCCCCGGCCAGTCGGTCTACCGGGCTCCCCCTGCGTCCGTCCATCTGTCCTTCTCCAGCTCTGAGGAGCTGTTCACGGTGAAAAGATCTGAAACTAGAGGGGCCGGCTGAAGGTCGAGTGGACCCATCTCAAGGACCAGCGGCCCAGTTCCCCGGAGAGCCAGCCAGGGCCAGACCAGACCATGCCGGGCAGCACGGCCGCCACAGGGCGCTCTCCGCCGGTACCCGGCGTGGCTTTGGCAAACCGCCAAGGCCAGACCTCCTGTCCGGGACCCCGTGTGCGCATGGGGCTCAGCTCTCACCCGGAGGGGCCGACCGACAGGCCCCTCACCCCTGCTTCCCGCTGTGCACAGCCCGGGGGAGCCAGCAGGAGCGGGCAGCGAGGGAGGAGACCGGGCCAGGCCTCCCCCGGCATGGTCACTGTGGGGTGGCCGGGACCTGTGGCTGGAGCTTGTGAATTCGGTCTGGCGACCCGCCCTGTCCTAGGCTCTGGGACCCGCCCCCTGGCTCCCAGTCCACCGTGGGAATGCGGGCCTGTCCTACCCTGACTGCCCACCCCGGGCATCCCTGCCCCTGGGGCCCCCGCCCACCCGGCACCCAGCACCCAGGGAGGCGTGAAGACAGGGCTGGGCCCCTCAGAGCCAGCGGACTCCCCACACCCTGGCTCAGGGCTCCTGGCCATGCACAAGCCAAGCGTGCTGGGGACAAGCCCCCGGCGTCCCGGTGGGAAAATCACGGAAACAGCCAAACCCTCGGGTGCAGAAAGTAGGCGAGCAGTCACTGGGATGCCCCTGGGGACGGAGAACTCACTACTCATGAAACTGCCAAACTCAGACCCTCAGATGGGGCCCGCCAAGCCAGTCATCCCTCCAGCCCTGCTACGTCGCCTTCCCCCACCCCACCCCCGCCCCGGCCACGCCCAACAGCACCGCCTTCGCGGCTGGCTGCTGTCCGGCCAGGACGCCGCCCCTGGCACCTATCCCGCGGGGCTCCCCGCCACCCCCAGGAAGCAGGGCGCGCGTCTTGCCTGTGCGGCCCAGAGGTAGTCCAGTCGCAGCTTGACGTCCACCTGCCGGGCGTGCAGAGCCAGCGTGCATGAGAACAGCAGGACCGCCATGATCGGCTCGAAGCTGCGCCCGGGGCCAGCGCCACCCCTTGGGGAAGATGAGAGGACACCGGTCGGCGCCGAGGCTTTGTCATCGGACACACACTGTGTCCGGAGGGTGCCCCTCCCATGTGACACCCACATCAACACCAGGGCGGACCCAAGCTGAGCCGGGCCTCCCCAGAACCGGGGGCGTCCCCAGCCTGAGACCCTCCCAACCAGTCACGAGAGCACGTGGCCCTCGGCCGGGACACCGTGACGCCACGCTGGCCTGTCCTGGCGGGAGCAGCGCACCTACCCCGCGGCCCTGGAGTGCCCGCTGAGCTCCAGCACCAGGATATAGGATGTGCTGAACACAGCCAACAGGACCAGCTTGGGCAGGGAGGGCACCCGCAGGAAGACGGCCAGCGGGAGCGCGCCCACAAGGCCGCAAAGCAGGGCGTGGGGCGCGGCCTCGCAGGGCAGACCGGGCAGCTCTGGGCTCTGGCCTCCAGGCGGCAGGACCACCAGGGACCCGTTGGGGCTGGGGCTCCAGGCCCACGGCAGGCAGCCCACCTAGGCGGGGACAGAGGGCAAGAAGCAGGCAACGGGCTCGCTCAGGGCTCAGAGCTGCCCCTCGCCCGGGGGCCCCTCAGCTCTGCTCCCGCCCCGTCTTCTGTCCCCCGTTCCCTGCCTCCCTGTACCAGGAGGAGGTTGGACTTCTTCTGCCAGATGAAGTGTCCCCTCCCCTGGCCTCCTGGGCACCCCCGGCCCGTCGGATCCCCCATACCCGCCTCCCCCAATGTCTGGACCCCTCGCGGCTCTGCACAGGGGCCCCGCGTCCCCGCAGCCCCGCTCCCCCGCGCCCCGCCCGGCAGGGAGTCTGAGGCGCTCACCACACAGCCCTGGGCCACGGCGTAGACCAGGACCACGACGCAAACACACAGCGCCGTGCGGATCTGGATGGTCAGGCAGCCTGGGAAGCACTGGACAAGGCAACACCGTGTCACCAGCAGTCGCTCGTCCCGAAGGGACTCACACCGCGGCAGGCACCGTGGCCCCGGCCCTGCGGGGTCTCAGGGTCTCGGTCGCAGCTCGCCCGCTTCTTGGCTGTTTTCTTATGTTTGGTCCCCCGGGTGAAAAAGCCGTTGAAAAGCCCGGCATCTTTACATCACAAAGAGCGACGCCTCCCCGTCCCCCGGATGGTGACTTTGTGACCGAATCGACTGACCAGATTAACCCGACATCTTCGTAATGTTGAGTCCTTCTAGCTCATAAATGGTGAGAACTTTCATTTATTGGCGTCTTCACGCTTAAGTAAATTTTGTCATTCTCTTCAGACAGGTTTTGTGTAATTTTTGTGAGTTATGTGACATCTTATTTTACGTCTACTTGTTTAAATATATGATCCGGCACAAACGACCCCCCTTTGGATCCCGAAATGATCAGCGCGCCATCCTGCAAGGTGACAACGTCACACTCAAGCACGCCCTGCGGCACTTCAGGTGACATGTTCACGTTAAAGCTATGAGTGACGACGCCCACACTGCCGCCCCGCCAACCCCACTCGCGCAGGCCTTCCTGCTGCCGGACCCCGCGCATTTTCCAATATTCAACAATTTCATGGATGAAGGGCAGAGTATTTTTTCAGACTCACACTCTTGAAATTATAAATAAAAATGAAAGCAAAGGCCACCCCGTGGGCGGTCAGCCCACGCGCTCCTGCTTCTCCCGGGCTGCGTAAGGCCTTAGGGCCGAGGAGCACAGGGCAGGGCCCGCTGCGTGGCAGGCGCGCTCGCATGGGGGCAGGAAGCCCCCGGCGGGACCCCTGCCCTCCTCCTCCCCGCCTCACTCAGAACCACGGGAGGAGGATGGAAACACAGAGCCGAAAGGCCACTGTGGGCACCAGGCCTGGCTACGAAGAACGTACCTGTGTAAGGTACACCCCGGCCGACACGAGGCCACGGTGCACTCACGTCCGCAGAGCCAGCAAGGCCCACAAGCACGGCCGGCCCGCGCGTCTCCCTCCCTGGGCACGCGCCGGGCCTCTCTGCTGGATGGAGCGGCCCCACCCCTCCCGGCCTGACCTCGCTGTCCATCTGCGCCCCACAGCCTTCTGGGTGAACTCATGAGCTGAGCACAGGGCCCACTCACGGGAGTGTAAGGGTGTGTACGAGCGTGGACGCCCGCCCCGTGAGGACCACGCGCCCCCTGCTGTGCTTCCTGACGGGCTGCTCGCGGGAGGCCTGACACTGCCCAGAACAAAGCTTGCGCCCCCAGGCAGGGGCTGGGGGCACAGACGGTCAGAGAGAAAGGGGCTGAGAGGGCCCGGCCTCTGCAGGAGAGCTGTGCACGCTGGTGGGCACACAGGCCCCCGCACTGGGCACAGACATGCAGGCTTCGGAAATTAGCATCCATGTGAAATGCTTTTGCTTGAAATCATATAACTAAAGCAATCTTATCTGACGTGGGAAGTTTCGGTTTTTACCAAACCAAATGTCAAAGAGCTGGAATGTGGTTTGAATAAACAGCATTTTTTAATTAGAAAAAGGCAAGAAGTTACCTAGTCAAAGAAAACAAGTTCAGTGAGTAAAACTCGATTTAATTTTTCGATTAAATTAAGTCTGGTGCTTCACAATTGCGAGAAATAGCCCAGGGTCTGCTGGACAGGACAGGGGCAGCGGGGCAGCAGAAGTGAGGCCTGGAGGGGGCGGGAGCTGGCTCAGAGGCCCCTCCCAGAGCCGCCTGCAGCCCCGGGGCTCAGACATCGGCCTGGGCTCCAGAAGTGACCACCAGCAAAGCCGTGGGGGACTCGCGGTCTACCATACCAACATATGGCAAACCAGCCCTCGAGCCCCGTCCCCAAGGGACCCTCTGTTCCGAGGGAACATTGAACCCTGTGCTCATTTATCCAGTTCCCAGTGGTCACCCACCCCTCGTGCCTCGACTTTCAAACAGCGCCCGGCACACGTCGGGGCTTAGTGAGCTCCCGCTATGCAGGCAACACTTTCTACCTGCCGGGAGGACGATGAGTGGACCAATATCCGCGCGGCCCCACCTGTCCTGCCACGAGGGCCAGTGGAGACCACAAATGTACCTGTTCAGGTGAGGCACAGGTGCAGGAGGCACACCTGGGCCAGGGGCGATGCAGGTGCAGGACGCACGCCTGGGCCAGGGGCGATGCAGGTGCAGGACGCACGCGCACACGTACCTGGACCCGGGTGATGTGCAGGTACAGGACACAGGCCACCAGGAAGCAGATGCAAAACACCAGCAGGAGCAAGAAGGCCACACTCCTAGGACAGAAGACACAGGTCCCTGCGGGCTGTGCCCGAGAGGAGCCTAGGAACCTGCCCCCCACGTCCCGGGGACCCCCGCCGCCGGGAAGCAGCAGCAGCCTCGGGGACTTGTGCGGCTGCCTCCCTTCCAGGATAGCGCCCCCCGAGCATCTGCGAGGAAGGTGCAGCTGCGCGGAGTGGCTGCGGCGCTGCCTGGGCTCCCGGAGCGGCTCTCCCCGGAAAAGGTCTGTGCCCCCGGGGGGGCGGGGGCCGGCTGCCCCCGTGTCCGGAGGGCTCCCAGTGTGGGCGGGGGTGGGAGTGCGTGGTACCCTTCCTGGAAACTCAGAGGAGGGAGGACTCTGGAGGCTGCGTTAGGAACGCGTGGTGTGTGAAAAAACAAGCGGCGATTTCCTGGGTGTTCCTCGCTGTGATGTGTGACGATGGCACGTTCTTAAAAGCAATGGACTTTCCTTCCTCTTCAGAGGCCACTCTTTCTCCCTCTGATGTTTCTGAAAATGTCACGCACCCAGACACCCACGCACCCATTGCTGCCCTGTGCGTTTTCTCCCTCAGAAGCCAGGCAACGGTGTCTGCGTGGGGACGGGGACGTGGGGATATTCAGTGTCCCAGAGCTGCAAGCCTGGAAATCAGCACCCGTGCGGGACCAGCCCCGCCCCCTTCCGTCAGGTCTGACAGACCCGTGCCCTGGGTTAGTGGAGAGCAGCTGTGTGTCTTGTGCCGCCCACGTGCGAACGTGGGGCGGGGTGGGCGCCTCAAGGGGCTCCCTGAAGGTAGCGAAAGCATTCCCGGCGCACGCCCCGCCCCACCCCGCGCCCAGGCCGCGGCGCGCACTCACTGCGGGATTATCAGAAGGTAGACGAGGCCGAACAGGGCGGCCAGGACGAGGGCGAGCCCCACGGCGCTGGTGAAGGACTCGTCCTGGAGCTGGTGGTACTGCAGACAGAGCCCGGCGTCAGCGCGGCCGTCCCGAGGCACGAGGGGCCCCGGGGACGCCCGGGGCCGGGGCCGCGCAGGAGGAGCCGCCCCCGCACACGGACCGGGAGAAGGGCGCGCGCGCGGCCGCATCCCAGGGCCCCGGGCCCCCCGGCCGCCCCTGGGCCCAGCAGCCACCTTCCGCTCCCGCTCAGCCTGCTGGTACTTGAGGGTGAAGAAGTCCAGGTCTGCCATCTCTAGCTCCGTCTGGCGGGCTTCCAGGAGGCGGCCGATGTACCTGTTGACGCGGGTGCCCGGGGCGGTGTGGACGGCGTTGGAGGAGAAGGACAAGCGGTTTCTGAGCTTCTCCGAGGCTGTTCTCAAGGCCCTGCGCTGCAGCCGTCAGGGAAAGAAAGGGCTGCCGTCAAGTCACCGCGTTTGGAAGAAAGGAGCTCTGCGCACCGCCCCCACCCCGGGCCTCCCCCACACCCCACGCACGGCTGGCCCTTGGGCTGGGTTCGAGGCCCGTCCCCCGCCTACAGGCAGGGACCTCCCAGGTGAGTTATTTCGTCATCCGTGACTGGGTTTCTGCATCTGTCAGCGGGGTCACACGGCTTCTAGGCGGCAGCCCTGCGAGGACAGGACCCACCGAGTGCGGTGGGGGACAGTGCCCGGCACAGAGCAATGAAACAACTGAGTCTTTGAAAATATCCATAAAATTGACAAATCTCCAGCAACTGTCACGAAAAAAAAGACACTAACAAATTCGGGAGGGAAATGTAATCTCAGACCCCACAGACAGGAAGGGTGTAACAGGGAACCCTATGAACAACGTGTCACGCAAACACACACGCTATTGTACCACAAGTCACCCAACATGACAGGTAATCTGAAAAGCCGTATAATTACGAAAGAAATGGAATTTATAGTTTTAAATTCCTGGAAAAGTACTCTCCAGGACCAGGTGGTTTCACTGGAGAATTCCACCGAACATTTGAAGGGGACTGAACTCCAGTTCTACGGGAGACTCTTCCCAAGCCACTTTAGGCCGTCCATGTTAACCAGACAACCGCAGCACCAAAAAAGGACAACTACACGCCGTGTCCCTCATGGATGTAGATGCAAAAATTCTGGACAGAATGCCAGCAAACAGAATTCGGCAACCAGGAGTCTGCACCACGCCCACTCCTAGAGTATCAGTGCCGTCCACCATACCTACGGGGCAAAGAAGAAAACTCCCACCATGACATTGTGACATGGAACAAGCTTCTGATGAGGAACCCGTAAATCGACACCCATTTGTGATTTAACTGATCGGAAACCAGGGACGGAGGGGACCTCCCCCAGCTTGGAGAAGAACGCCTGCAGCTGACAGCACGGGCAGTGGCTGAAGGACTTTCCTGTTCTAGCACCTGTTCACCTGGTGCTAGAAACCCCCGCCAGCCAGTGCAATAAGGCAAATGGTACGATGGTCTCTGTAGAAAATCCCAAGGGACATACAAAATAAAACGAAACTCCCACAGCAAATAAGTGGGTTCCACAAGGTCACTGGATACAACATAGACATAAAAAGGAAACAACAGTATTCCTTCACACAAGCAACGAGCTCACGAAAACCAAAATTAAAATACAGAACCACTCACAGTCACCGAGAAAATGAAATACTAGGTGTCGCTCTGATGAAACACACACAGAGCTTGTAATCGAAGCTGATGACAGACATGGAAGGAGATGGTGACCCGTGGAAAGATACGCCATGTTCACGGACTGGACGGGTCAGCATGTGATCGTCCCCACGTCGATATGTACGAGTTTAACGTAATTTCTGTCCAATCCTAGCAGGACATTTTTGGTAAAGAAACAAGCTTATTCTAAATTTTAAGTGAAAGAGAAACGGGACTAGACTCGCTCATTTTTCTTAAAAGGAATAAAGCAAGAGGGCTCACTCCGCTGACTTTAAGACATTATATAATTACGTGAACCCAGACCACGTGGTGTTGCCTGAGGGACAGACACACAGATCTGGGGGACAGGCTAGAGAGCCCCCAAGGGCCCCACACAAGTACAGCCAACAGATTTTTTGACAAAAGCACAAAAGCCGTTCTGCGGAGGAGGCGAGCCTTCCAACACTGGGTGCCAGGGCAGCTGCCCCTCCACAAGCACAGAGCGGGAGTCCCGACTACAGCCTCACACCTGACAAAACTTCAGCTCCGATGGACCCTGATTTCAATGGGTGCTCCCTGGGGAGGCGGGGCACACAAGTGGGAGGGGCGAGAGGAGGGGGAAGGGCCCGCACAGATGTGACGCAGGACAGGGAGAGGGCTGCTCACGGAGTCCCCGGCTCCTCTCCCAGGTCAGCACGCCTGAGGGTCTGGGCCCAGGTCTTACTACCTCAGTTCCTCAGCAGTTGGCCGGGCAAGCCTGCCCCGCCCCGCCCCCCAGGGGCGCCCTCTGATGCCTTGCCTTCACCTCCAACGTTGACGTTTCTGTTCACTGCGGATTCTTTCAGATTCAATTTGACTTTTAAAAACATTGCATTAACTATTATTTATTTCGATTCCGAGTTTGGGGCACACACTTAAATCGCGCACCCAGGGCGGGCCCCTCGCTCCCCCCCGCCGAGGCCGACTGCCCGGGGGCCGCACTGAGGCTGCGGGGAGAAGACGGAGTGGAGTCAGTGTTTCGGCTCGGGCCGTGCTGCAAACGAGGGGTCTGGAAAGTCTCCTGTCACAAACTCCGGGTAAACACACTCACACACAGACATGCGTGAAAGCGCATGCCTGGGCCGACCACACAGGAAGGGAACAGACGGACCGGCGCCTGGAAACGCCAGAAAGGCGGACGTCTGGATGCAGAGGTGGCTCCCAGGTGCCCCCGGGCCTGCGGCGGGAGAGCCAGTGTTTCTAGGTCCCAGGCCGACAGCCAGGCAGGGTCTGGGGGGCAGCGACGGCCACACCCGCCGAACCCCAGGCCCCGGGGAGGCTCCCGCAGCAAATGGCGACCCGGGAGGCTGTGCAGGTCTGCCTTAGACCCAACTGCCATGGAGGGGGCCCCTGGGAACACGCCTGCACACGCATGTACTCTTGGAGCATCTAGAAACCACAAGCCGAGCTCCTAGCGTAGGCCCTGGGGCCGGGCAGAGAGGACGGCTGACCTGCTGACGGGCTCAGCGTCCACAGGGCCCCTTAAGAACCCTCCGGATCAAGTTCCCACAAACCGGCTCACAGCCAAGGCCACCACGAACCCCCAGGGCAGTGAGACGCCTCGAGGTGTCTGCGGACCTTTGCTTCTTCCTGACGACCTGTGGAGCTTCTGCGATGAGCTGCCTCCCAAAGGCGCCGAGACCACAGAGGCAGGGTCCCGGGGGGTGGGGTGTGGGCCTGCGGTGGGCAGCCCAGGGCGCAGAGATGGAGGGGTCGGCCCACTCCCAGGCGTGGGTGTCGGGGCCGCGGCAGGGGCTGGGGGTGAACCCGGTGCCGTGGGCGGGACATTCGTGGCTGCTCCCCCAGGGGTGGAGGGCAGCACCCACGCTGGCCGCCTGGCACGGCCGTCCTGCCTCGGAGCCCGGGGCTCCCCTGGAGGGGACCGGAGCCTCTGGCCAGAATCACAGGCATGAGGCATGTGTGGTTAGAGTGGACGCCCAGGACCCCTGCAGGCACCCCAACTTAACTCCCAGCTCTCCCCAAGGACCCTGCTCCTGACCCCAACAGAGACCAGGAGATCCAAAGGCAACTCTGAGCAACCCCAGAACCGAATGCCCTGCAGCCAGGCCACCGAGCAGGCCGCCCGCCGAGGGGGCCTCGGTCAGCGCTGGGGGCAGAGTTCCCTCAACCAGACAGGAGCCTGCCAGGGAGGGGATGGCCAGAGGCTCCCCACGCCCCCGCCCCCCACACAGGGACAGCCTGGCGACTCCGACAGAGGACCGAGTAGCAGATGGCTGACTCAGGAACGCCCAGGGTAGATTCAGACACGGTGCCGACTGTAGTGTGAATTCACCAATAAACGCGTGGAATGCCAAGTCGGAAGAGCGCGCAGGCTGGTGGCACGAAGCTCCCCGGGAAGCACGAGCGGCTGCGCTCTGAGCGGTACCCCCGCGGCTGTGGAGGGCGCGCGGGGCCACCCTACCTTGTCGTCATCCTCGCAGGTCATGACGTTGGAGAAGGGGATCTCGGCCTTGAACATCTTGCGGCACTGCATGAGCTGCACCAGCAGGTAGCAAACCGTCTTGAACTTCATCCTCTTCGCCGGCTTTATGTCCGAGAGGATCAGCCCCGGGAAGATCTGTGCGACGCAGAAGAGACGCCATGAGCTGGCGCACCTTGCCTCTCGGCGCCACGCAGCTGTCACGGGACAGGGCGTCTGCCCCTCGCCCGAGCTCTGTGACCCTCCCCTGAGCCCTGGGAGTGGCTGGGTCACCCTCCATCCTGTCCACATCACTCTCGCGGGCGCAGTGACCTTGACTGCCCCACATAAGATGGCCACGGCCCTGCCGTGTGCATGTCGCCCTCGGTCCCCGGTTCCCCCCGTGCCGGGTCCCTGCAGGGGGTCCTCGCACCTGTTTTATAAGAGAGGCAGTGAAGACCCAGGGAGGACGCAGGTGGCCCTGCCACTGAGGTCCCAGGGCCGAGAGGTGACTCAGTGTGCTGGCCCTTCCCCGCAATACACGCCCCGGTCAGGCCCGGGACAGGACGTGGGGGGACGCCCCACGCGAGCCCCGAGCCCCGGCCGGGAGGGCAGCGCTGGGGAGCAGAGCCCCCGGCAGGGCCCGCCCACCTTCCGCCGGTGCGAGGGCACGATGAAGAAGGTCTCGATGTTGTGGGCCTTCAGGAAGCTGCTCCGCTCCTGCCCGCGGCCGGGCTCCACCTCGTAGTCCCCGTTCAGGCGCTCCAGCGTGGTCCCGGTGATGTGGACCTTCCTGCAGAAGGGGCAGCTCGGGGTCACGGCCGGACTCCCCTGGGGCGCGGGGTCCGCCGGGGCCATGGTCCTGCGGGAGGCGGCCCAGGCTCCCCCCCAGCCCGCCCAAGCTCCACGAGGAACGCTGGGGACGGGAGCGCGGAGGGAGGGATGAGAGGCACCGGGGGCAGAGGAGAAGGGAGTGCCAGGGCTACAGCGGGGCAGGTGGGGGACGGAGCGGCAGTGAGGTGACAGAGGCACAGCCTGTCCCCGAGACCCCAGGCCAGGAGGCCCCGACCCCAGCGTCCGGCGGTGGGTGGCCAGCAAGGAGCAGGGCCTGAGGGGAGGGGCAGGCGTTCTTCTCCCCAAGTCCCCACGACATGGGCGTGCGGGCGTCTGACACTCCCTGGCACCCTGGACATCACAGCCGGTGCCTGCAGCTGCCACGGGAGCATCCCAGCCGCCCGCCCGCCCCATTCTCAGAGACTTTACAGAGCATCAAGCCTTGGCTTTGTGCGCAGTTTGGAGAACATGAGGCCAAAGCCAGGGCTTGTGATCAGAGAGCGTGGCATGCAGGGACCCAGAGGGAACTGCACCCCCGGGGGCTCGGACCCCAGCGCCTGCCCCAGGAAGGAGAGCGGCCGGGGTCAGCACCGCGGACAGCGCCCTCACCCCGTCCCCGTTGGCAGGTGAGGGGTGGGGAGGGAGGGGACAGGCTTCCGAGTCCCGGCACACCCCTCCCTCGGGGCTGCGACGTACCCGGGCAGGCCCGCGGCCTCCATGACGTTGGCCAGGGTCACGTCGTTGGACCACACGTCGTACTGCCACTTGCGCAGGCCCAGGACACCGCAGAGGACCCTGCCGGTGTGCAGCCCCACACGCATGTTCAGGTTCACCTCGGTGGCCTCGGCCACAGACCTGCAACGCAGACCCAGGGCGTGGGCCGCGGCCCCATCATCCTCTCCCACAGGGCCCAGGCCTCGTGCCGTCCCTGCCACGGTGCCGTGCGTGGTCGCTGGGTGGGCAGAAGTACAGGGTGTCCTGGCCTGGTCAGCAGCCCCCAAGCTGTGGCCCCTGGTAGATCCCCCAGCTCCCAGCCACGGGCCACGTCACACAGCAGCATCACGCCTGGCCCGCCCAGGGCGGCCACCAAAGGGAAATGGCCCTGCCCCACGTGCTGTGACCTGGTCAGGGGTCCTCCCACCAGCTTGCTGGCCAAGGCCAGTGTCATGGCCATGGGGACACCCGACAGTCTCATGGCCCAGGAACCCTGGGGACAGGCGGAGTGTGACCCCAAGCTCTGGGACTCAGGGGTGGGCTACGGAACAGCCTGCAGGGAGGCGCGAGACTCCGACACTTGCCCGGGACTGTGCGGGAACTTTAAGTGGCGAGTATGTCCACTGTCGCTAAAAGCAAATCAACAAAACGTCTGGACGCCGAGACCAGCCCACAGACCCCGATGCCCTCGCGCCCTCCCAGCCAGTGACGGGCCAACCAAACCCGACTGCAGCCCGGCCGAGGGACCTGGACAGGTCAGCCCGGGGCGACGCCCCGAGGAGGCGGGGACAGCGGCGGAGGGTTCCGGGGCAGGACCAGGGTCGGGCCCTCCCCCAGGACCGTTTCCTGGTCCACAGAGATCAGATCAGCAAGAGAAACAGGAGAGAAAGGGGGGGCAGCACCCAGAAGGTCCAGAACCCCCCCCACCCCGTGAAAAAGAAGCCAAGCATTGGAAACAGCGGACGGGCGTCCCCTAACTGGACAGAAAGTCCCGACCCTTCGTCAACAAGTCGGGACAAGGCCAAGCCGGCCAGGCCCCAGGTGTCCCAGCAACACTGCACAGAGAGGCCCTGCGCCCCGGCCACTTGCCGCAGGAAGACAATCGCATGCGGGGCCCTGTGGGGTCTGAGCCACTTTCCCCGGTCAACCCCCGGCCGTCTCAACCAGCTCCACCATGAAGGTCACTTCTCCCTGCCCAGCTCACCCGCGCCTGGCAACACTTGGGTGACCAGGGACAAAGAAACGCAGTCCCCACAAAGTTCAAAGGGGAGGTCATGGAGACTGCACGGACCAGCTGGGGCCTCTCCACCCGGCCCCTTGCTCTGCAGCCAAGGCACTGGGGACCCCAGGACGGATGGGCCTGGGTGGCCCAGGCCCGCGGGGGACTCCCAGGCCATAACGGGGCGGAGCGTCCAGGCCGAGGCCGGCCCCGGGGGCACTCACGTGATGGTGTCGATCATGTCCAGGCCCATCTCCACGCAGCAGTGGGCGTGGTCGGTCTTGGGCTGCGTGAGGCCGCACACGCAGTAGTAACAGTCCCCCAGGATCTTGATGCGCCGGCAGTGGTTCTCCTTCGGGCAGATGGCACGTTAGTGACGCACTGGGACCGACACCCGCACCTTCCACAGCACCCGGTGCGGGCGAGCACAGACGACAGGACACAGCTCATGCCAGGGCCCACGAGGGAACGCACCGCAGGCAGGGCGGCCTCAGGAAGGTGGGTGGACCCCCATGGCGGAGAGCGGGGTCGCCCTGGGGCACCCATGCCCCCCCCAACACCTGCCCTCAGCCTCCTCCCGGCAGGGGTCCATCCGCCCACCCCCACAGCTCACTGGGCCAACCCGCAGACCCCGCCCAAGCCAGGAGGTAGCTCCGCCCCCAAGCCAGGGCTCTCTCCCCCATGTGCCTCTGGAACAGCAGTGAGGATTGCCATGTCATGCTTCTAGAACATGCTAGACTCCCCCGCCCACCTGGGAAGAGCAAGCCACACACATCCGCATGTCCCTACAGCGTTCAGCCCCACGTCTAGGTCCACAGCTCTCCCTAAGGATTCGCCCGCTGGGCCGGAGCCGGACCACGCCCCCTGCCCCGCCCCAGCCGCAGGAGGTCCACTTGCACA
>PVJD01017506.1:0-17294 GCA_004026545.1 Mormoops blainvillei | reverse complement strand
CCCTCATGTTTACTGCAGCATAATTTACTGTGGCTGAGATTTGGAAACAACGTAAGCGTCTATACATATATGGATGCATGGATGAAGATGATGTGAGATACACATATAATTTTAAGATTTCTTTCTTTTTGTGGATGAATAATATTCATATATATTCCATTTAACACTTAGAAGAGTCATGTGTATTACATGGAATATATGTATATATAAAATGGAATATTATTCAGCCATAAAAAGAAGTCTTGCTTTTTTTTTTTTTTACATGGATGGACCTTGAGAGCATTATGCCGAGTGAAGTAAGTCAGACAGATAAAGACAAATCCAGTACAATCTCCTTGATAATGTGGAGTCTTAAAAAAAAACAAAAAAACTCCGATACAGAGAACAGGCTGGTTGTTGCCAAAGGCAGTAGTGGAAGTGGCAAAAAATGGGTGAAAGGGGTCAAAAAGCACAACTGCCAGTGATAAAATAAATAAATTGTGGGGCTGTAATATAGAGCATAGTGACTACAGTAAATAATATATGTAATGTATATTTGAAGTTAGAGAATAAATCTTTAAAAATTACAGATGGCCGGTAGACATGAAAAGATGTTTAATGTCACTTAATCATCAGAGAGATGCAAATTAAAACCACCGTGAGATATCACCTCACACCTGTCAGAATGGCTCTCATCAATAAATCAACAAACAACAAGTCCTGGTGAGGTCGTGGAGGAAAGAGAACACTAGTGCACTGTTGGTGGGAACGCAGACTGGGGCAGCCGCTGTGGAAAGCAGTACAGAAGTACCTCAAGAAATTAAAAATAGAACTGCCATATGATCCAACAATTCCACCTCTGGAAATATATCTGAAGAAACCCAAAACACTAACTTGAAAGAATATATGCACTCCTATGTTCACTGCAGTGTTATTTACAACAGCCAAGTTGTGGAAGCAGCCCAAGTGCCCAGCAATAGATGAGCAGACAAAAAAAGCAGTGGTATGTATACAATGGAATATTACTCAGCCATAAAAAAGAAGCTATTAACAAAAGAATGAAACCTTACCATTTGTGACACCATAGATGGACCTAGAGGGTATTGTGCTCAGTGCAGAGAACTGCAAATACCATATGATTTCACTTATATGTAGAATCTAAAGAACAAAGCAGGCAAAATTGAAGCAAACTAATTGGTACAGAGAACAAACTAATGGTTGTCAGATGGAAGGTGTTGGGGGGCGGTGCTGGATGGAAAAGGTGAGGAGATTAAGAAGTAAAACATCATAGTTATAAAATATTCATGAGGATGTAAATTATAGCATAGGGAATGTATTCAATAATATTGTAATAACTATGATATCAGAAGGGTACTAGAAATATCAAGGGGATCATTTTGTAAAGCATATGATTATCTCACCACTAAGTGTATGCCTGAAAATAATACAAAATAATATTGAATGGAAAGTGTCATTGAAAAATAAAAACAGTGCTAATCACAAAAAAAAAAATTACGTAACAGTGTGGTAACAAATGTACACTAGACTTTTATAAAAGTCTACAGATGATCCTCCACAGAGGGCAGAGATTGGTGGTCAGTGATCACAGCCAATGCTTGCAGCTGAATGACCTGGGTAAATCCCTCCCATTGACCTGCCAATAGCAACCAAAGTTCAACTACAAGAGGAGTGTGTGCTCGGCCCACACAAATGATGCAAGCACTTATAGCACTTAGAATAAATAACGTACACAGAGACTTCCAGTCAAGGTGGCAGAACAGGTAAACACAGCTCACCTCCTCATACAACCACATTAAAAGTACAACTAAATTATACAACAACCATCGCTCAGAACCATCAGAAATCAAGTTGAATGGAAATCTGACAACTGTGGAATTAAAGAAATCACCTCCATCCAGATGGGTAGGAAGCATAGAGAGGCAGAACGGCTGGTTCCACATCCTCGTAAGGTGGGTAAAAACTCAGGAAGGATATCTCAGCAGCAAGAAGTCCCAGCCTCATACCAGGCTCTCCAGCCCAGGGTTCCAGTGCCAGGAAGATGACTTTCCATAACTTCTGGCTGCAAAAAACAGCAGGGATTGAGGAGGCAGTAGAAACCTATGGAGTCTCAAGCAGTTCCTCTTAAAGAACCCAACGTAAACTTACTCAGACTCACCTCCTCTGAGCTCTGGCACTGGTGTAGCAGCTCAACAGGCACCAGCAGTGTACAGCAAGGAAGAGAAATGTCTGGCATCAAGGCAAGAACTGGAGGACAGCTTTCTCCCACACAGAAAGGTGGGCAGAGGCCATTGTCTGTTTTCTGAAAGCTCCTCCCAGAGCCACAAAGCCACTGAGCCAGCAGGCTGTTGCCATATCTAAGATTCCATTAATCTCACTAATACTGCTTGCCCCACCCTGGAGATACCGGAGACTCCATGCCTTGCAACTTACAGCTGTTAACAGTGGCTTTTCCATATGAATGGCTGGTCTTGGCTCATGCTTCACAACTTCCTAAATCCTTTCAAACAAGCAACAGCTTGCCTCTGTGAGCTCCAAGCCCCCTCACCTCTTGCTAAGTAGCACTAGGCACATTACTAGCGGCAGCTACTGTATATCATAGCTTGGCTTTGCCTGGGAATCACCAAGCCAGCACAAGTAGCAGCCATCTCAGATTGCTTTATTGCTCATTCAAGGGGGCCCTGGGCAAAACACAGGTGGGGGCTGAACTTGGCCTGCACCACCCAGCAAACCCCAGGGCCTGCACACCCAGTAGACAGCTACAGACCACACTGGAGTACCACCACTCTGTGCCTGCACAGATAATCCTCCACAGAGGGCAGAGGTTGGTGGTCAGTGGTCACAGCCAATCCTTGCAGCTGAATAACCTGGATAAATCCCTCCCATTGACCTGCCAATAGCAACCAAGGCTCAACTACAAGAGGAGGGGGTACTCAGACCACACAAATGGTGCAACTCAAGTACACAACTTGGGTGATAGGGGAGACTGTGCCACTGGACCCTACAGGACACCGACTACATTAGGACACACTACCAAAACAGGAAGTGAAAGCATTTCTACCTAATATATAGAAACAAACACAGGGAGGCTGCCAAAATGAGGAGAAAAAGAAATATGGCCCAAATGAAAGAACAGGTCAAAACTCCAGAAAAAGAGCTAAATGAAATGGAGACAAGCAGTCAGTCTATCAGATGCAGAGTTCAAAGCAGTGCTTATAAGGATGCTCAAGGAACTTAGGGAGGACCTCCGCAGCATAAAAAAGATCCAGTCAGAAACAAAGGATACACTAATTGAAATAAAGAACAATTTACAGGGAAACAACGGTAGAGTGAATGAAGCCAAGAATGAAATCAATGGTTTGGAACATAAGGAAACAAAAAACAACCATGCAGAACAATAAGAAGAAAAAGGGATCCATAAAAAGAAGATAGCATAAGAAGCCTCTGAGACAACTTCAAGAGGTCCAATATTCCCATCACAGGGGTACCAGAAAGGGAAGGGAAACAGCGAGAAATTGGAAATCTGTTTGAAAAAATACTGAAAGAAAACTTCCCTGAGTCGATGAATCAAATAGACATGCAAGTCCAGGAAGCACAGAGAGTCCCAAACAAGATGGATATGAAGAGACCCACTTCCAGATATATCATAATTAAAATGCCACAGTTTAAGATGAAGAGGGAATCTTAAAAGCAGCAAGAGAAAAGCAGTTAGTTGCCTACAGGGGAGTTCCCATAAGATTGTCAGCTGATTTCTCAAAAGAAACTTTGCAAGCTAGTAGGGATTGTCAAGATATATTCAAAGTCATGAAAAGCAGGGACCTACAGTCAATATTGCCCTATCCAGCAAAGCTATCATTTAGAATGGAAGGGCAGAGAAAGAGCTTCCCAGACAAGAAAAAACTAAAGGAGTTCATCATCACAAACCATTATTATATGACACATTAAAGGGACTTCTTTAAGAAAAAGAAAATCAAAACTATGAACAATAAAATGGCAATGAATACATACCTATCAACATCTGAACCTAAAAACCAACTGAGTAAGCAAGAAGAACAGAGACAGAATCATGGATACAGAGAATATTTTGATTCTCTGGTTGCCAGATGGGAGTAGGGTGTAGCAAAGTGGGCAAAGTGGTCAGAGGATTAAGAAGGACAAATAGGCAGTCACAGAATAGTCATGGGGCTGTAAAGTACACTGTAGGAAATAGAGCAGCCAAAGAATTTATACACATGACCCATGGACGTGAACAATGGTGGGGGGATTGCCTGAGGGAGTAGGAGTGCTGGGTGGAGGGGGACAACGGGGGAAAAATTGGGACAACTGTAATAGCATAATCAATAAAAGATAATTTTAAAAAGAAAGTTAAGAAAAATGTCTCTGTGGGATACTTTGTGTTATTATGCTATATCTTACACAAAATATTTACTTTTGCCTATGGACATTATAAAAAACACTTTGGATTTATGTGCAATAAAGATATTACAATTGGATTTAGACTTAAAGAAGTGTAAAGAAATTGAATCATTAAAATGAAGGAAAAATAAAATATCTTCATTATTTATTGCTTTCTTCCTAGACTCAGATGAATGTAAGCCTTAATTTGTTATGCAAGCATGCACAAACATGACCCTAGACATTCTACAGCTGCTAACTGAGCTGAAACACTTGCTTACTGTCCTATTTAATTATTTTAAAATTTAATGCCAAAACATTGCATAATAAAAATGTAGTTTTAATTACATTTCAGATAATATTAATTCATTCTCAAACAGTTTACCCTACTGATACAGAGAGATCTTATCAGATCACTGGGGAGAAGTAGGGAGGGGCCGTAGGAGAAGGTTGTGGAGGCAACAGTAAACAGTCTAGGAAGGGATTGGCTGAGAAGCTGAATGTCTCCAGAGCGCATGGAATCATGGGGGGAGAAGATTTGAAATTAAAAAAGCACTACCCAATTCTTGAAGGGGCACTGGCTCTCTTGGGCTCTCTCTTGGGCTCTCGGGCTCTCAGGCTCTCTTCCTTGAGGATGTCTTGATCATCGAGCTGCAGCTGCCTGTGTTTCCCAATGGACAGTATTTTGGATGGGAAGGAACTCTGGGTGCAGCCTGGGATCCAGCTGGCCTGAGAGGGGCAGGGTTATTCTTCCTTGTGTGTTCCAGAGGGAATGAGCTGTGAGGCACAGGCAGAAGCCTGCCATTCTTCTAAAATTGACTCGCTTTTGTATCTTATGTTGTTTCAGTTTGCAAACTAACCCTACAGAAATAAGATAATTAAAACTAACAGGGGGAATGATAGAACTCAGGTATTCAGGAGTTAGAGTGTAGCTTACTTGATAGGTTTAAGTGATTAAAGCTGTAACTAAAGAGTTAAAGAGTTTAGCCTTAACCGATAGGCTTAATGGCTAATGCATGTGGAAAGCTGTTATTCCAAAATTGCGAAGCTTTTGAATAAAGACTCCTTTCATTTATCACCAAAACTTTTGCCTCTGGAATTTTGCCTAGAGGGTGGCGGTGCGCAGTGGGACCCCAATTGCTGTCCAGTAACACTATAATGGTGATCATTTCTAACCTTCATTTCAGCCCAACGCAGTGTTGTGGTAGCACACGATGTATGTCCGGAGGCTGCTCGTGATTGCTTACAAACATCATACACCTTTGAAATTTTTACCATTTAGAGCTGGCCATACTGTAAATTTTTGTTGTAAATGTTTCACATTTTTCTATTTTCTGCTTACAAATCATTTTATTTGTTATAAGTAGTTGATAATACTATTAGTTTTACTCTCCAAATAGGTTATGGGATGCAACAAATTTCAATATCTGTGTTGATTTAAAAAAATGAATTGGACCATTTTAAACATATATCGAGACCTCTTATTGTTAACCTTTTTGTCAACTTTGTGTAATGTAATTAAGATATTCAACTAAGTTAAAACATTAGGCTCAAGCCAGATTGCTCAGTTGGTTAGAGCATTGTCCGGATATGCCAAGGCTGAGGGCTTGATTCCTGGTCAGGGTACATACAAGAAATGACCAGTGAACATAAATAACTGCAACAACAAATTGATCTCTTTCTCTCTCTTTCTTTAATTCTCTCTCTTCCTCTCTCGCTCTCTCTCTCTCTCTGTCTCTCTCAAATCAAACAATAAATTTTGTTTTAAATGTAACTAAGTTAAGCTCTGTCTGGTGCGGCTCAGTGGATTGAGTGCCAGCCTGCAAAGCAAGGGGTCGCTGGTTCGATGCCCAGTCAGGGCACATGCCTGGGTTGCAGGCCAGGTCCCCAGCTGGGGGTGTGCAACAGGCAACTGATCGATGTATCTCTCACACACTGATGCTTCTCTCCCTTCTTTCTCCCTCCCCTCCCCTCTCTCTCAACTTTTTTTTTTTAGATTTAATTTATCTGTTCTTAAAATAAAATTTAACTAAGTTGAAACATTAAATGATGTCTCAAGGTTGATGGCTCAAGGTTTTATTGTGATGAAAAATATTTA
This sequence comes from Mormoops blainvillei, assembly GCA_004026545.1. NCBI lineage: Eukaryota > Metazoa > Chordata > Mammalia > Chiroptera > Mormoopidae > Mormoops > Mormoops blainvillei. Next base: position 10,804 of record PVJD01017506.1, on the reverse strand, counting down.
ATCACAATAAAAAAGATATCAGTCTTTGACTTTATCTCATTTTGTGTTACTAAATTAACTCATATATTTATTTATTTATTTTTATAATGGGTTATAAGTCCATACATTGTAATAGCTGACTCAGAAGATAAATAAATATGTACCATCTATTTTTTAAATTACCAAAAATAAAAAAGATTATAAAAACAATCTGGGGAATAATTATTGACCACAAAGATTTGGCAGAAAACCTAAACAGATCCTGTATAAATAAGAGCAGATTATTATTTAAATTAAAATTTTAATTTAAATTAAAATTAGTTAAAAGAACTCACACCTGTAAAATTAACCAGAACGATGCTGGCCAGTGTGGCTCAGTTGGTAGGAGTGTCATCCATTACACCGAAAGATTGTAGGTTCAACTCCCAGCCATGGCAAGTATGAAAAGCAACTGACTGACGTCTCTCTCTCTCTCTCTCTCTCTGTCTCTCCCTCCGTTCTTCTCTCTCCAAAAGAAATTTTAAAATGTCCTCAGGTGAGGGTTAAAAAAAATAATAATTAAATTAATCAGAACATTTTATAGGAGGGAAAGAAATAAAATTTCACAAACACATATGTCCACAATCATGCACATGTACACACATAAACAAACATAACAAGTTAGAGATACAGAAAATAGAAAAGGAAAGAAGGAATAAAGTGAGGGAAGAGACATCTTGTTGTAGTGGTAATGGCTAACCATTTTCTTCAAATCTGAAAAATATATCAATCCATGTGTTTAGGAAGAAAAATTTATCTCAACTAGATAGATAAAAAATGAATGTACAAATTGCATTTGGTGTATTTCTTAAACCCTCTTGATCCTCCATTTTTCTTTGTGCAGACTGTGCCCTGAGTCTAACCACCTGGACTATATCAACAAGTTCACTGCCAGCGGCTTCTGGGTAGGATCTGGGTAATGAAAGAAACTTGCATTAGATGAGGTGAGGATAATAAAGTGCTGAATGGGGTGCTACTTACTCAGCTCTCTTTTTGTAGAGTTTCCTCAGGTTGGGGAGATTAGATTCCCCAATCAGAAGACATGGAGTGGCAGAATAAATAAAATTTTTAAAAATACAAGACCCTACAATAGAACCGCTTCATACTTAAAGACACACATAAGCTAAAATGAGGAGCTGGAAAAAGATATTCCATGAAAATAAAAAAAAATTTAAAGGCAGGATCTATACTTATGTCCAAAAAAGTAGAGTTTTCAGTAAAAAACTGTCACAAGAAGCAAAGAATATCATATGGTGATACAGGGGTCAATTCATCAGTGGGCTATAACAGTTGTATTTTCTTAGCACCCAACATCAGAGAATCTGAATATTTAAAGCAAATGTTAACTGATTTGAAGGCACCCTCCCAATCACTATAGAAGCCCCCTCTAAAAGCAGGTGAAGGTGATGTATGTGGTGCTACCAGAAGCTGGAGGACCCCACGCTGGACCTTGAGCTGATAAAAGCCAGGGGTCAATCCAGAAGAAGACAGAGGCAAACACCAAACTCCGCTGAGGTGAATTCCACCTTGTTCTTCCTCAGAATTTGCAGTTTTTCTCTTTCCCTTTAACATTTATTCTTTTTCTTCAATTGTATCCCAACAAATTCACTATTTTTGTAGTTTTTAAATTCTTTTTACTTAGATTTTTGTATTTTCTATTTAATTTTTATTTCAAATTTCACTCTGTACCTTTCCCTTGTCTTAGTCCATTTTGCCTTCTTTCTGACCCTTCTTATCTTCATTTTAAACTTTATTTCCCCCCTTTCTACACCTTGTTCCTATAACTTACCCTTACTACTTCTACTCCCTCTAACCTCTCAGAATCACTTTTCTTTCCTTTAGTCAGCTCACATTCTTTTTCCCTATCTTACAATATTCTTATTTTCTTTCCACCTTTAAAATCTTTGCTTATTTGGCATGGATATTGTGGTTATTGCTGCTTTTCTTCCATTTCATTCATATTTATTCAATATTTTTTCCTTTCAGTTCTTAGAGGTTGCTCTCCCCATCTTACATTTTGCCTCCCCTGCCCTTGCTTATTGACTACGGAGTTTTATTTTCCCCTCTTAGCCGGGATTCTATTCCACACTCACATCAGTTCCCTCCCACTGTAGCCTCAAAATCAGTTTTCTTTACTGTAGACATCTCATATTCTCTTTTCTCTTTCCTATAATATTATCTGTCTCCCTTTATTAATCTTTGCTCATCCGTCATTGTTATTGACCCTATTGTGGTTTTTCTTCAATTTGTTCCTATTGATTCACTATATTTTAATTTCATTTCAAACCTCATATTATACTCTTCCCTTTTCTTACTCCATTTTGCCATCACCTTCCCCTTTCTAATCTGTTTTAAATTCTATTTTCTCCTGTACTTTGCCTTGTTTCTATTTCTCACTCTTATTATTTCTCCTCCCTCTTCGCTCTCAAAATCATTTTTCTTTCCTGTAGTGATCTCATATTCTTTTGTCCGATCGTATAATATGCTTAATCTCTTTCCACCTTTGTTAATGTTTCCTCAGTTGCTGTTGATATTGCTGATGTAGTAGGGGGGCATTTTCCCTGGCATGGTGTTGGCTTTCTGGGTAGTTTTACTTTGTTCTGCCAGCACCTGTATAACAGCATACAAGATGTGGAGGGGTTGTGACTCTCCATCAGCCAGCCAGAGAAAAGAATCTACCAATGAATGAACCATCAATCATCAAAGCCCAAGTACATCAAGAGAGACCACATAAACTAAATAAAGGGCATCCCTAAAGCATCCAGATCAGATCAAAGACACTGTGCCACTGAGTCCCAAAGAACTCCTACCACAGAAGGCCACCCCATACAGACAGTCAGTCAAAACAGAGCAATCTGGGACACAGAAACAAACAAAAAGAGTCACCTAAAATGAGTAGACAAAGAAACAACACCCAATCGAAAGGAGAGGAGGAATCCCCAGAAAAGGAGCCATTTAAATTTTGATGCAAGCAATCTATCAGACACAGAGTTCAAAACAATGGTTATAGGGATGGTCAAGGAACTCAGTGAGAACTACAAGGAACTTTATGGGAGCTACAAGGAACTTAATGGTAACTACAGCGGCATGAAAAGGGACATAGAAATTATGAATAAGAACCAGGAGGAAATGAAGAATACAATATCAGAAATGAAAAATACACTAGAAGGAGTTAAAAGCAGGCTAGATGAAGCAGAGGACCCAATCAGTGAGCTGGAAGATGAAGTAGAAAACAAATCACCCAGTCAGAGCAACAAAATGAAAAAAGACTCTGAAAGAACAAGAATAGTTTAAGAGAGCTTCAGGACAACATGAAACCTAACAACATTTGCATCAAAGGAATATCAGAAGGAGAAGAAAAGGAGCAAGGGATAGAAAGGTTGTTTGAAAACATAATGACAGAACTTCCCTAACTTGGTGAGGGAAAAAGTCATGCAAGTTCAGGAAGCACAGAAAAACTCAATTAACATGAATCCAAAGAGACCCGCTCCAAGACACATTATAATTAAAATAGCAAAATTAAAAGACAAAGAGAGAATCTTAAAGGCAGCAAAGGAGAAACAGCTAGTAACATACAAGGGAGTTCCAATAAGGCTATCAGCTGATTTCTCAATAGAAACACTGCAAGCCAGAGGGATTGGCACAAAATATTCCAAGTAATGAAAAGCAAGGACCTGCAACCAAGACTACTCTATCCAACAAGGCTCTCATTTAAAATGGAAGGCAAAATAAAGAGCTTCCCAGACAAAAGAAGGCTAAAAGAGTACATCTCCCACAAGCCAGCAAGAGATGCTAAAGGGACTGCTTTAAGAAGAAGGGGGCGGGGGACATGGTTACAAAGGGGGGAAAATGGCAATGAACAAGTACCTATCTGTAAAACCTTAAATATAAATGGAGATGATGCTCCAATCAGAAGCCATAGGGTAGCTGAATAGATAAGAAAACACAACCCACATATATTCTGCCTACAACTGACCTGCCTCAGAGCAAAAGATCTATTCAGGCTGAAAGCGAAGGAATGGAAAAAAATATTCCAAAAAAAAAGGACATTAAAAAAAAAAAAAGCTCAGGCAGCAATTTATCAGACAAAATAGACTTATCTCAGACAAAATAGACTTCAAAACAAAGGTCATAAAAGAGACAAAGAAGGTCACTACATAATACTTCAGAGAGTGGTCCAACAAGAGAATATAACCCTGTAAGCATACATGCATCCAACATAGGAGCACCTAAATACACAAGGAAGACCTTGGAAGACTTTAAGAAGGAGATCAACAGCAATATAGTCATCATAGAGAATTTGAACACCCCACTGGCAACAATGGATAGATCTTCCAAACAAAGAATCAAGAAGGATTTTGTGGCAGTGAACAACACTCTAGAGCAAATGGACTTGGCTGATATTTACAGAACATATCACCCCAAAGAAGCAAAGGTTACATCCTTTTCAAATGCACATAGATCATTTTCAAAGATAGACCACATGGTAGGACACAAAACAAGCCTTAACAAATTCAAGAAAATTGAAGTCATATCACGTGTCTTTTAGGATCACAATGGCCTGAAACTAGAAACACAGCTCAAGAAAAAAACTCAGAAACAGTCAAATTCATGCAGACTAAATAATATGCTATTAAATACTGAATGGGTTAACAATGAGAACAAGAAAGGAATCAAAAAGTCCCTGGAAACAAATGAAAATGAACCCACAACAACCCAAAACCTACAGGTCACAGTGAAGGCAGGCCTGAGAGAGAAGTTCATAGTGATGCAGGCCTACCTAAAAAAGATAGGAAAATCTGAAATAAACCACCTAACCTTACATCTAAGAAAACTAGAGGAACAACAACAAACAAAGCCCAGAGTGAGTAGAAGGAAGGAAATAATCAAGATCAGAGCAGAATTAAATGACATACAGACTAAAAAAAATCCAAAGAATCAATGAATCAGGATGTGGTTCTTTGAAAAGATAAACAAAATTGAGAAACCTTTAACCAGACTCATCAGGAAAAAAAAGAGAGAGGACCCAAATAAATAAAACCAGAAATAAAAGAGAAGAAATTACAACAGATACCACAGAAATACAAAGGATTGTAAGGAATTACTGTGAACAACTATATGCCAACATATTGGACAGCCTGGGCAAAATGGACAAATTTCAAGAAACATGCAGTCTCCCAGACTGAATCAAGAAGAAGCAGAAAGCCTGAAGAGACCAATAATAACCAGCAAAATTGAAGCAGTAATCAAAAAACTCCTGGCACACAAAAGCCCTGGACCAGATGGCTTCACAGGCAAGTTTTACCATATATTAAAAACAAAAACAAAAACAAAACCTAACACCTATCCTTCTCAAACTATTCCAAAAAATTCAAGAACAAGAAAGACTCCCAAACTCTTTTTATGAAGCCAGCATTATCCTAATTCCAAAACCGAGTAAAGATACAATAAGAAGAAAATAACAGGCCAATATCTCTGAGGAACATAGATGCTAAAACCCTCAACAAAACATTGGCAATCCGGATCCAGCAATACATTAAACAGATCATACACCACAATCAAGTGGGATTTATCTCAGGGATGCAAGAACGGTATAACATTTGCAAATCAATAAATAGAAGACATCACATAAACAAAATGAAAGACAAAAATCACATGATCATACCAATGGATGCTATAAAAGCATTGTACAAAATCCAGCACCCATTTATGATAAAAACACTTGGCAAAATGGAAATAGAATGAGCGTACCTCAACATAATAAAGGCTATCATATGAGATACCTACTGCCAACAACATACTCAATGGGCAAAAACTAAAAGCTTTCCCACTGAGATCAGGAACAAGACAAGTGTGCCAGCTTTCACCACTCTTATTCAACATAGTACTGGAAGTACTAGACACAGGGATTAGACAAGGAAAAGAAATAAAATGCATCCATTTTGGAAAGGAGGAAGTAAAACTGTCTTTGCAGATGATATGATAGTATACATAGAAAACCCTATAGACTCCACCAAAAAACTACTAGACCTATTAAGTGAATTTGGCAAAACAGTTGGCTACAGAGCCAATATTCAGAAATCAATGGCATTCTTGTACACTAACAATGAAGTATCAGAAAGAGAAATTAAGAAAAAAATCCCAATTACTATAGCAACAAGAAAAATAAAGTGCCTAGGAATGAATTTAACCAAGGACATAAAAGACCTATACTTGGAATACTATAGAATACTGAAGAAAGAAATTGAGGAAGACACAAATAATTGGAAGCATATACTGTGTTCATGGAATGAAGGAATCGACATCATTAAAATGTGCATAACTACCCAAGCAGCTATAGATTCAATGCAATTCCTATTAAAATACCAATGGCATATTTCACAGATCTAGAATCAATATTCCAAAAATGTATATGGAACCAAAAATGACGCTGAATAGCCTCAGCAATCCTGATAAAAGAAAACAAAGCAGGAGGGATCACAATACCTGATGTTAAACGATACTACAAGGCCACTAAACTCAGGACAGTCTGGTACTGGCATAAGAGCAGATGCATAGATCAATGGAATGGAATAGAGAGTCCAGAAATAAACCCATGTCTCTACGGTCAATTAATATTCGACAAAGAGGGCAGGAACATACAGTGGAGTAAAAACAGTCTGTTCAATAAATGGTGTAGGGAGAACTGGACTGGCACATGCAAAAAAATGAAACTAGACCACCAACTTACACCATACACCAAAATACACTCAAAATGGACAAAGGACTTAAACATAAGTCATGATACCATAAAAATCCTCACAGAAAACATAGGCAGTAAGATTTCAGATACCCCACACAGCATTATTTTCATTGATATATCTCCTAGGGCAAGAGAAATAAAGGAAAAATAAACAAATGGGACTACATCAAATTAAACAGTTTCTGCACAGCTAAAGAAACCATCAGCAAAATGAAAAGGAAACCCAATGTATGGAAGAACATATTTGCCAATGACACATCAGACAAGAGTTTAATCTCCAAAATATGTAAAGAACCCATACAGCTCAACACCAGGAGGACAATCCAATTAAAAAATCGAATAGACATGAATGAAGCGAATAGACACTTCTCCAAGGAGGACATACAGATGACACATAGACATAAAATAAATGCTCATCACTAGCCATCGGAGAGATGTAAATTAAAACCACAATAAGATATCACCTCACACCTGTCAGCATGGCTCTCATTAATAAATCAACAAACAACAAGTGCTAGTGAGGATGTGAAGAAAGGGGAACCTTTGTTCCACTGTTGGTGGGAATGCAGACTGGTGCAGCCGCTATGGAAAACACTATGGAATTTCCTCAGAAAATTAAAAATGGAACTGCTTTTTGACCCAGCGATTCCACTGCTGGGATTATACCCTAAGAATCCTGAGTCACCAATTCAAAAGAACCTATGCACCCCTATGTTCAAGCAGCAGTATTTACAATAGCCAAGTGCTGGAAGCAGCCTAACTGCCCATCACTAGATGAGTGGATCAAAAAACTGTGGCACATTTACACAACGGAATACTACGCAGTGGAAAGAAAGAAGGGACTCCTGCTTTTTGCGACAGCATGGGTGGAACTGGAGGATATTATGCTAAGTGAAATAAGTTAGCTGGTGAAAGGCAAATACCATATGATGTCACGTCTAAGAAGAATCTAATGAATAAAATAAACTAATGAGCAAAATAGAACCAGAGGAATAGAAACATGGAACAAACTGGCAGAGACCAGAGGGGAGGGAGGAGGGGGACAGCGGGTGAAAGGATGGGAAGGGGCTAGTTAAGGAACATGTATCAATGACCCAGGGACATGGACAACGGTGTGGGGATTGACTGTGGGAATGGGGGCTGGGTTTGGGCAGCAGAGAACAAAGGAGGAAAATTGGGAAAACTGCAATATAATAACAATTTTTTAAAATTTTAATTAGAATAAAGAACAACTGTGAAATAAAGCTAGAGGCTAGACATACAAGTTGATGTTTCCATCTCTCTCAAATCAATGAATAAAAATATATATCTAAAAGTAAACAACCTAAATTTACATCTCAATGAACTAGATAAAGAAAAGCAACCCAATTTGGCAGAAAAAATAAATAATGAATATCACAGCAAAAATAAATAAAATAAACAATACAAAATAATTTACACAATTGATACACTTCTTTGGAAAAATTCAACAAAATCTACAACCTTTTTAAGAAAAAAAGCAAAATTTAAATAAAATCAAAACTACAACTGATACAACACAAATGAAATTAATAATAGGAAAAAATTATGAGCTATTTCACACCAACATTTTGGACAACTGAGGAGAAATGTATAAATTCCTAGAAACATTCAAGCTACCAAGTCTTCATCAAGACAAGATAGATCCATCCATGCTGTTGCATGGACATTGAGGTTATTATGCTGAGTGAAATAATCCAGAGAAAGGCAAGTACCATATGATCTCACTCATATGTGGAACCTAATGAGCAAACCGAACTAACAAGCAAAATAGAGACAGACTCATAGATGGAGGAGAGCAGCTGACAGCTCTGGGGGTAGAGGGGGCAGGTTAGGAAGTGGAGGAATTGAGCACAAAGGAAAATGGACTCATGGACACAGACAACAGTGTGGTGATTGCAGAGAGGGAGCAAGAGGGCGGGTGGAAGTGGAAGAGGGTAGACGAGGGATAAAGGGTAATGGCAAAAAATTTAAAAATAATAAAGTCCACTTTGTCACATATAAAAAAAGACAAGATAGCTTGAACAAACAGATAACAAGCAGTGAGACTGAAGCATTTACAAAACCTTCCAACAAATAAAAGCCCATGACTAGAAGTCTCCAGGTATGAATTCCACCAATTATTTAAAAAGGAATAAATAGCAATTGCCTTCTATTTTACACAAAATAAAAGAAGAAACCCTAAGAAATTGTTCCATGAGGCCGGAATTACCCTGGTTACCAAGGCAGATGAAGACACCAGAAGCATGTGACACTGTAGACCCACACCCCCAGCAAACACACAGGGTGGGGCAAAGATGGGTTTACAGTTTTTGTATGCAAAATAATACAATAATTAATAAATAATAATATAGGAATAACCTCTGTCTCGTGTACTCACAACTGTATGTAATAATCCTTGACAAAATGCTACCAAGCTAAGTGCAACAGCACGTAGAAAAGTAGTAAAAAGTCTAACCAACTCTGACGTATTCATTGGATCGCAAGGGTGTTTCAAATGATACAAGTCAGTCAATGTGATACGCCACAGGAAAAGATAAAAAATAAAAACTACAGGATCATTTCAGTGCATGCGAGCAAAGCATTTGATATAATTTAACACCACTTTATCATAAAAACTCTCAACAGGTTTAGAAGGGGCCAGCGGGAGAGAGAGCTCTGCCCTGTAACTCACCAGGCTCCAGGGCTGCTGCTGTCAGTGATCCCGGGGCTGGGTGGGGACACAGCACAGGACAAGTGCTGTGTGTGTGCACGGAGCGTGTGCATGGAGTGTGTGTGCATGGTGTTTGCACTGTATATGTCTGAGTGTGTATGAAGTGTGCATGGATGTGTGATAGAGGTTTGTGTGTGTCATGGTGTGTGCATGGTGTTTTGTATGGGTGTGTGTGCATGGGTGGGATAGAGGGTTGTGCATGTGTACACGGAATGTGTGTAGAGTGGGTGTACATAATATGTGTGTATACATGGTGTGTGTGCATGGTATTGTTTGGGTGTATGTGCTCGCATTGTAAGTGTGTGAGTGTGTATATGGTGTGAGCGGGTGGGTGGGTGTGATAGAGGGTTACGAGTATGTGAGTGTGTATATGGTGAGTGTGCGTGGAATGGGTGTGCATGGTATGTGTACCTGGAGTGTGTGTGTGTGTGTGTGTGTGTGTACATTTGGTGTGTGTGTGGTGTCAGGTGTGTGTCGGAGGGTGCGTGTACATGAATGTGTGTGGACATGCATGAGGGTTTGTGTGTGGGAAATTGGGAGTGTGTGAGGGTTTGGGTGTATGCATGTGTGTGCGTGGGTGTGTGCAAAGTTTTTCACTGTGCAAAGTGAAAAAGTTTGGATGTGTATGTATGTTTGCGTGTGCACGTGTGTTTGTGAGGGGAGGGAGTGTGGGAGGTGTCTGGGTGGGCGGAGAGCCTGGTGCAGGGTGTGCTCTGCCAAGTCCCACCTCCTGGTGGCTGAGGTTGGCATGTCTGGCAGTGTGTCTCCAGGAAGCTGTGCCGCCCTGAGCGGGAGTGGCTCTCAGTCAGGCTGCTCCAAACGGTCCCTTCACCGCCCACAGGACATTAGTTGCAACCTGTGAATCTGGAAATGTGAAAGTTCTCAGCCGGGACAGTCAGGGGTCTGGGGACAGGGTGTCCAAGCCATTAGGCGCGCTGCTCTCAGGGTATGTTGGCATCTATTACGGGGACGTGTGAGGGCAGGAGCGCCGGTATATGGGCGGCGGGGGGGGGGGGGTACTTGAGCAGTGTCTCGCCCTGTGCGGCCAGCCCCCTCCTCACCCTCTGCGGAGGCAGCACGTGGTGCAAGCCTGGGCTCTCGGTCCCCTTCCTTTGAGCCGAAGCCTCCCTGTTATTGACTCCGCAAATCCAGGCGGTGCGGAAGGCATCATGAGCCCAAGCCAGGTGGCCAGCGACGGGCGAGGCCGGCAACCCGTGCCCTGTCCCCTTGGCACTGGACAGTGCGGCTTCCACCCGGTTTGTGGGTCACCGTAGGGACTGTTTATACTCCTCCCCTAGCCTTCCCCGAGCGTC